>CAHIKZ030001118.1:527500-535000 GCA_903632075.3 Acanthosepion pharaonis | reverse complement strand
TGGTGATGAAAACTTCCTTGTCATTTCCACTTTCCAAAATAAGACCGAATGACAGAACATTAAATTCTAGTTCGGGCCGAGAACTTATCAACACTTCACACACACACACACACACACACACACACACACACACACACACACACACATGTATGTATGTATGTGTGTGTGTGCGTTCGTCTGTGTAAGAAGTGAGACAGAAAAATAGAGAGTAAGATTAAGATACATAAGAGATATAGATATGAACAGAATTATATATATATATATATATATATATATATATATATATATATATATATATATATATATATATATATATATATATATATATATATAAATAAAGAAAAAGAAAGAACAAAAAATATAATCCGGTGTTCTTATAGATATTTTTATTTTATTTTATTTTTTTAGAACTGTGTAGCGAAAAAACCATATTTTAAATCAATTAATTTATAATATATATATATATATATATATATATATATATATATATATATATATATATATACATATGTATATATATGTATGTATGTATGTGTGTATAGTTAGATAGATAGATATGAACAGAATTAGATAGATAGATAGATATGAACAGAATTAGATAGATAGATAGATAGATAGATAGATAGATAGATAGATAGATAGATAGATAGATAGATAGATAGATAGATAGATAGATATGGACAGAATGACATATGATATGGTAAAATGTGGGATTCATAAAAAGGAAAGAAATGTAGAAAAATTATGTTTTGGGAGTAAAATAAAGCCCGAAGTAAAGTTGGATACATTCCAAGGCGCGAAAGAATTTAAAATGGGTGGAAAAAAGAGACGAACTTATTAATCAACTGATGCTTAAAGACAGCAAGGAATAACGAATGAGGACAGAAAAGAAAAGAAAAGAAAATAAAAGAAAAGAAAATAAAATAAAAGAAAAGAAAAGAAAAGAAAAGAAAAAACTGATTAACCCAATAGTGATAATAAAAATTAAAATGTCAATTAACAGAGAAACAGAAAAATCGATGAAATTTGTGAATGAAGGGAGAGTAAAGAAAGTTGAACGAAAGTGAGTTGGAAAAGAAGGAGAGAGGAATGTGAGAGAAATAGAAATGGAAACATCATTAAAATTTTGAAAATGAAAGAAAGAAAGAAAGAAAGAAAGAAAGAAAAAAAAAAATAAATAAAGAAAGAACGATATTCAAGTGATACAGAAGACTATAACATATGAAGGTTAGTATGGATTAGTAAAGACTTTGGGACAGAATGATTATTAGAAAGAAAGAAAGAAAGAAAGAAAGAAAGAAAGAAAGAAAGAAAGAACGAACGATATTAAAGTGATGCAGATGACTATAACATATGAAGGTTAGTATGGATTAGTAAAGACTTTGGGACAGAATGATTATTAGAAAGCAAGAAAGAAAGAAAAAAGAAAGAAAGAAAGATATTCAAGTGATAGTGAAGACATATGAAGGTTAGCATGAATTACCAAAGACTTTTAGACAGAACGATTATTATAATGAAAAGAAAGAAAAAATTGAAAGGGGGAATTTCTGAAAGAAAAAAAAAAAGGTAAAGAAAAGAAATGAAAGAACGTATATATATTCAATTGATAAAAGACTGTAACATATATGAACATAAGCATGAATTAGAAAAGACTTTTTGAGGGAATAATTATTTTAATGAAAAGACGATACAAAAGAAAGAAAGAGAGAGAAAGAGAAAGAGATAAAAGAATAAACCTGAGAAAGTTTGAAGAGAAAAGGGTCCAAGAAAATAGTAAAAGAGAAAGTAAAAGCGAAAGAGAAAATTAAAAGATGGGAGTTACCACTTTGGAGAGAATTAATTCAAAGTGAAAAAGAGAGGGATGATGCGAATGAATTCAATAGCAGTGGAAGGAAAAGAGAGGGAAAAAATAGAAAAGGAGACATTAGCAAAAGAAGAATAGCTAGAAAGAGGAATTGTAAATTAGTTCATTGACAGATAAAGAAGAAAGCCTCTCGAGTGAGCGAGCAAGAGTGAGAGTGAAAGAGGGAGAGACACAGAGAGAGAAAGAGTGAGGTAAAGAGAAGTAAAGATAAGAAAGAGTGGCATAAAAGGCAGTAGCGATAGAGAGAGAGAGAGAGAGAGAGAGAGAGAGCGAAGGGAAGAGACACAAAATAAGAAATTTGTGAAGAAAACAAGAGAAAGATATAATTAGTAGAAATATGAATCTCTTATCGGTGTGAAAAAGTCATATTGAAAACAAAGCAAGGAATTTATCAGGAGATAGAATCACCTGCCGACATTAGTATAAGAAGAGAGAGTGAAAGAGATGAGAGAGAAATGAGAGAGATAGAGAGAGGGAGAAGCTAATTCAAGACAGTGAAGGGTGTGTGCAGTCAGCATTATTAAGGATGCAATTGCTTTCTCTTTCACTTAATAACCATTCATCAGCAGCAGCAGCAATAGAAATATCAGTACAAGTATTAACAATATAGCAGTGATGCCAGTGGCGGCGGCAGAAATGACAGCATCACAAGCATCAGTATTTGCAACATCATCAACTATAGTACACACTATATAACTAAACGTCACAATCTGACAAAGGCGACATTGTACCCACCTCCTTGCAAAAGTGGATTACTGCAGTATGCAGATAGATAGGTAGAAAAGAGCAGAAAAAAGAAAACGTGAGCTAAAGAGAGAGTGAGAGAGAGAGAGAGTGAAAGATAGAATAAGAGAAAGTGAGAGAGAGAGAACAAGAGAAAGTCAGAGAATATAGTTGGAGAGAGGGAAAGGTAAAGAAACAGAGATTAGGGTGGGAGTAGGAGAATAACAGAGCTAAGTGGAAGAGGGAGAGCTAGAGAGAAAGTGAGCATACACAACGCACCACAGACGCACACACATACATGTATATATATGTGTTTGTATGTATACACGCAAACAGGTCAAACTCCCTTTTCTCATTTAGACAAACCAAGTAACTTTCCGCAGAGCTTATAAAATAGACACACGCGCCTACATTCACGTCGTACGATCATATATTTTATTTTCCTTAGACCTCTAATTATATTCATTCAACAAAGGAGCCGTGTATATATTTATTTAGGGCAAATTTACTTTCAAGCTACACATAATATTTTTAAATTGCAATTCGCCACAAGACAAACAGAAACTAAAAGTAAAACTCAGGTTATTTAGACGAGAAGCAAACAAAAAGGCTTAAAACAATAGCACTGACAACCTATAACTGATGCATGATAATAACCGGTGAATTCAACGTCAGGTCATTCTCTCAAAACTATTTGCTCATATAGATATTTTATCTTTGTGTGGGTTGTTGACTATCAGTGCTTTTCGAACCATCGTTGGAAGAGGACGACGAAAAGTGAAGTCTGCTGAACGGTGAGGTGAAGATATGAATATGAGTCTCCCCGGTTCAAACATTTTTGGAAATGGTAAAATGGTGTTTAGATTCTTTCTGTCAGTCGTGGTTTTGATTTTTTGCAATCCTTCACCAGAGATTTACTGCCACGGCTCAGATGAAGTTATCACAAACTCATGGTATGTCCAACTTCACGGAAATGGTGGAATTCCCCTGGCCAAACAAATAGCGAAAAGGAGCGGATTTACTTATATATCGCCGGTGAGTTTTTCTTTATTAATTAACGAAAGATGTAAAACATACATTTCATACATATCATACATAATTTTATACATACATTTACATGCATTTATAATGCATATATATATATTTATATATATATATATATATATATATATATATATATATATATATATATATATATATATATATATATATCCTTGTGGACAAAATTGTGCTATGTAAGTAAATGTCTTCTATGATGTTGATCTAAAATGTTAGTCAATAACAGGTGTTGGTATTATGGCAGTTGAGATCGAGTATTTCTGCTAATATATATATATATATATATATATGTATATATATACTTTTAAAAATCAGGAGGCCAGTTGATTCCGCTATCTTGGTTTCAAATTTAAGGTATCCTCAGGCGATTTTATCAAATGACCTCTTAATTTTTTTTTTTTTTAAATCTAATGAACGTTATGTTATTACTTTTTTAAAAATAAATAAACGAACTCATGACGTTAGGTATAATAGAAAGGGAGGTTGAGAGTATGAAGAAATATATATATTTTCTTTCTGATATATATATATATATATATATATATATATATATATATATATATATATATATATATATATATATATTATTGCTGTCACAGATAGCAGTCTGTTAAAAGAACATCTGATATAACAGTGCATACAAAGCAGAGATGTTTAATTAATTTCTGGCTTACGTTGGGGGAGGGGGGAATGCACCCACTGACATTCATAGAGTAATGTTTACGGAAACTAAACAGTGGACATGAGCACAGTTAGATGGTGGTAATATGTGGCGATGGAGATGTGTGTGACAATCCACGTTCCAGGCAGCTTTGCACACCTGTCAACCTACGAAAAGAAGAAACTCTCGAAAAATCATAACCAGTGTTCTTTTATGCAACATGGTTATTACTCTGTATGTAGCTGTAGTTTCTGTGGAAATAAATAGAAGGCATTACTTTCGGAGCACCCTAGTATGTTTTAATGCATGCCCTACATTATGTATTTCTGGCTGTATATATGCATTCATTAATTTATAAATATTTAAAATTGATAACGCATACATTCTTTAAATGTCAAAAGTGGTGTGCATATAAGTCTGTCTCAAAACGCAACATACATCAGTTAAAATAAATGAAGCACCTATCAATATATAACTATATTTTAAAAATATCATAAACACAAGGGATACACACACATTTATATACATGTGTTTATATACATGCTCATTATTTTTAATATTGATATTATTATTTGTATGTCTATTTTAGATATATGATGGTTAATGATGGAAATTGAAATGATAGCAAATCTCCACAAATCTTCAAAGATTTCGCGCAGACCCAAGTGATACTGTAATTTGAGCAGTTTCAGTCAATGTCCGAGTTTTAAACTTCTTTGATCACACAACTTTTGCTTTTGTTCCAAGTGTACATGTTATTAGAGGCACAACCGTAAACTTCACTTTACAGTTTTCCCCAGTTCCTGAGAGAGGTTCCGATATTCTTGAAAATGTTTTGTTTCTTTATTTAATTTTTCGTCTGTACATTGTTCTCTAATGATAGAGAAAAAAAACCCTCTACATTCTATCGTAGAACTGATCTTCTTGTTTTGATGAGACGGTTTGGTCTGGAGCGATTATTATTATTATTATTATTATTATTATTATTCCTCTTATGTTTCTTATACTTATATATGTATATACGTCAGTGGGGGGAGGGGGAGACGCGTTCTACTAATCAAAATCAGTATTTCCCTGTTGAAACATTATAAACATTTGGGAAACGGGTTGGACCGAGAACTTTACAGCACGCCCTCCTATATATATATATATATATATATATATATATATATATATATATATATATATATATATATATATGACTTCAAACGTTATTTTTAGTGGATACCCATATTTGAGTAGACGTCGTTTTATTTTTTCATCTTACGTCCTGCGTACTGAGAAAACTTAATAATGAAGAGTACCTTCGACAAAATCTACTAATTGTTGGAACTTGCTATCTATCTATCTATCTATCTATCTATCTATCTATCTATCTATCTATCTATCTCAGTCTCTGTAAATATCTATCTATCTATCTATCTATCTATCTATCTATCTATCTATCTATCTATCTATCTCATTCACCGTATTTCTACCCCTCTCGCTCTCTTTCCCGCTCTTTCTTTCGCTTTCTCTCTCTCTCTCTCTCTCTATATATATATATATATGTGTGTGTGTGTGTGTGTGTGTTTGTGTGTGTGTTTGTGTGTGTATGTATGTATTCTATTAATAGAAGTATGTTCCGATAATCCAAAATATAAAGAAATTGTACTGATTGCTAAAACATACACGGTGTATTTGCTCGCAGGTACTTACAACACATACAGATACGCGCGTGCGTGCGCGCGTGCACACATACACACATACACACGCGCGTGCGTGTGCGCGCGTGCATACTTGATATATATATATATATATCATATATCTATATATATATATATATCTATCTATCTATATATATATATATATATATATATATATATATATATATATATATATATAGATAGATAGATAGATAGATAGATAGATAGATAAAGAGACTGAGACCCTCGTTTCATTGACACTTCCCAAATATGATCAAAATACTTTTTGAACGGATCTTTGCTTGGAATGACAACATTTCTGCAGGCAGCCTTTTCATTTAATATCCGCTGAAATGGTTTGAAAATTGTTTGTTTCTTCTCTTCCCATGTAAAAAAAAAAAAAAAAATAAAAATGCGTGTGCTATTTACAACAGTTTTCTATTTTATGCAATATTTTACTTTCAGTCAACAATAAAAAGACTGATTATTATTGCTTTGAAAACCTCTTCATCATAATTTTGTCAAAATATTTCTTACTTGCTGGTATCATTTTTTCGACAATTTTTATGATGAATATCCATTATTATTATAAAAAAAGTTATCACTATCGACTTCATCACAGAAGTGACTATATTCTAAAATTATTATGGTTATTATTTCCATTAAAATTAAATAAATAATAATTAAAAGCGACACGAGTATTTTTTTTAATATTACTACATATATTATTATTATTTGATTTTAAATGATAATTACCTTCTTAGTTAGAATGTGACTAAGTTTAAGCGGTTATTATTTTTTTTAAATATGTAAGCTTGAGTCGAATGTAATCCTAATAAACATAGTACTCACCTTCCCAAATACACGGCTCTTTTATCATAATCTATCTATCTATCTATCTATCTATCTATCTATCTATCTATCTATCTATCTATCTATCTATCTATCTATCTCATTCTATTCATATCTATCTATCTATCTTATTCGACAAATATTTATTTTCAGAATAACATTTTTGCCAATACACTTTATTAATAACAGAAAAATATTAAAAAAAACTGCCTCAGAATAAAACGATTTATTTCCCACAGTGAATATTTTATTTTGAAAATGATCCCCCACCGAGATAATAACGTACTTTTTCTGTGGTAATTTGTAATCTTATAGTTCGAACTTTCAAATCAAAATTCATTTAAGTACGTGAAAGGCAATATGTGTGTGTGTGTGTGTGTGTGTGAGAGAGAGAGAGAGAGAGAGAGAGAGAGAGAGAGAGAGAATGATCTATATTTTTTTATGTATCAGAACAATGTTAGGAAAATTAATTTTCTTGACACATATCATCTTCTCCGACATTGTTGTTGACGCAGAAAAACCTCAAATACTAAAAAAAAAAAAACATAACCCCCCCCCCAAAAAAAAAACTTTTAATATCTTTTAATACCTTTGAAATGTTTTTTTTTTTACTGAGAAACACCGAGGGAAAAGGCATCCACAGACACAAAATAAAA
>CAHIKZ030001118.1:495000-522500 GCA_903632075.3 Acanthosepion pharaonis | reverse complement strand
GAATGAATAAATGGCTGATTGAGAGCTACGAGAGAAGTTGTGAAAAGCCGTAATCACCAACATCCAAAATGAAGCTCTAATCAACTCCTAATTGGTTAGACATCTTACTTCACATGCCCTTCTTTCGGATAAACAATATGGCATCCATTTCTCCAGGTCTTCTGCCGATGTATTAACGGTCACCATTATACAGTGCTGTTCGATAAAAGTGACTCACCTATGTTGTTTTTGATCTTCATCAATGATCTTGCTGATATCATCATTTCCCAATTAGGCATTTATGCGGATGACACAACTATTTACTCCTGTCTTAGTGGCAAGTTCGACAAGCCCGACAAAGTAAAACTGGCGACTGTTCTCGAAAAGTACCTCCAATCAGTGGTTAACAAAGAAGCAAGGAATAGTTTGTAAGTTTTAACGCCAACAAAGCAAAGCTGCTTTAATTTAATCGCCACAGGGAAACTTTTCTTCTTGCATGGCTGATGCTAAAACTCCACAAGAGCGACACTTTGTGTCTTCTTGGGCTAGCGTAAAGCGCTGACACGAGACGGACTAATTATATTGAATTAGTTGGAAGGTCTACTGCTAGGAGAGTTGGTTCACACTCTTGTGCCAGATAATTCTTGTCAGAATCCTTCTTGCACGTTTATAAATCTACCATTCGTCCTTGCGTTGAATACTGGTCTGGAGTTACTACGATATATCTCAATATTTTACACACGCTCTTTCCCTCTTACTGAACCATTTTATCCATGAATATAGGATACTTTGAAATTGTATTTTATCGCACACACACGCATATACATATATATATATATATATATATATATATATATATATATATATATAATATCAATTGATAATTGGTAGGGATAATTCCAATGAGGACATTAATCCAAAGAGAGTTCAATGAAAGTAACAGAGCAATATAATAATAATAAGTACAGATGATCCTTAAAAAAATCTGCCAACAAAGAGATATTTTATAAACACTGCAACGTTTATAACAATGCTTTAAAAATAGTGGTTATAAATGGCCCGATATGAAATACAGAAAACATAATAATGATAAGCCAGAAAAAAGATAGAAATGGAAAAATCATTTGGTATACACATCCATTTAATCAAATGCTTAGCTCTAATTTAGGACAAAAAATTTCTCACTTTGATTGAGAATTTGAATTTCTCTAGTAATCCTCTAATCAATATTTTCAATAAAAATACGCTTAAATTAAGTTACAGTTGTACTGATAATGTAAAAATATTATTAAAAAAATGCAATAATAAAATTTTAAATAAACACTTAAACCTAATTAAAAGTAGTCATTCCAAAGCAGAAATCAATAATATTGAAAATAAATTATGTAATTGTAGAAATCCTATAAATTGTCCATCGCAAAATACATGTCTTACAGAATTAATTATTTACGATGCACCATTTCATCGACTGAAAAAACTGCCGTTAAGAAATTTTATATTGATAGCACAACCCCTCCTTTAAACAAAGTTGGTATCAGTAGATATCTCCTTTTAACAACACTGCTTACCGCAACCGTACATCCCTCTCTAAAAATTTTGTGATTTAAAAGAAATCAATAAAACCCCCACCGTAAAATGGAAAATATTTAAAAAAAGCAAAAAACAAAAAAAACGAGAATACGTAAATCCTTAAATGACCCATATCTCGTCCCTTGTGTCTACTGCATATTATTAAGTTTCTTAAAAATAATGATTTCCTAAAACAGCGTAATGAACTAACAGTATAATGATTGCTTTAAAATATAGTTAATAGAATTTTTCGTAAAAAATCTAGCATTACTGTTTTATATCCATTATTTTATGAATATATAATGGTCCCTACAAAATATTTATTTAATTCGTTGATTTTCTAACTTTAATATTGCCATGTTTTATTGCCCATTCATTACAATAAGTATTGTATTTTTGGCTCAAAATAATATATAAAAAATGATTTAATCACACTAAAGGCCTCTTTAAGATAGTACTCAAGTATATTATTTTTTTTTTAAAATCTTGAATTTCTTTATAATTAACCTTTTGTTAAATATATCTCTCTGTTTGCTTCAATGTATTTTATATTTATATTCGTAATCAGAGGTAGTCTGAGCAGACGAACCTTAAAAGTGTCAATTCATCTAGACACGAATCAATAACCTACCTACCCTAAAATCTATCAAATTATTTCACCCACAAAATTTTCGAATCTTGGTTCCCCTCTCTTTTTAACTCTCAAAAAAGTTGCCATATTGTTTTCGAATATCACAAGTAAATCATTTTTTATCGTATAGCCTGACGATGGAACAATTTTTAAGTTCTGAAACATAGAAATTTTTGTGTAGTGATATATTTTATAATTTATATAAATTATTATATATATTTTATAATTTATATAAATTATTATATATATTTTATAATTTATATAAATTATTATATATATTTTATAATTTATATAAATTATTATATATATTTTATAATAAAATATTATTATAATATTTTTGCTCTCCGTTTTATCAAACGCTTAAAAAATGCTAAGAACGGTGGATTCTTAATCTGTCTGTTCTTTCTTCTTTATTCGTATATATATATATATATATATATATATATATATATTAAAAGAAAAAAAGACCACTTTAAGGTTCCATTATAATAATTTATTTCACCAGAGCCCTTTTAAGGGACGCTGGATCATCAGATAACATTTCCAAAAATGAAATGAAAGATGAAATGAAAATTCACACTTTTGACGGGTAGTGTCAAGTTTATGTAATTTAACAGAGAGGGTATGAGGGAGTGGTGGGAAGGGGATAGAATCCAGGTAGAACTCAATGTCTAGAACAGAGCAAGGATATAATATAAAAGGCTCAAACACTAATATTCCATGGTTATAATTTATTACATTGGAATCCTAATCACGATCCAATTTATCGGTAGGTCAGATGAAATGGATGGTGATTACGATTCCAGTGTAATAAATTATAACCATGGAATATTAGTGTTTGATATTTATATATATATATATATATATATATATATATATATTAGAGGCGACAGTCTTTTCATGCTATATGCAATCGTCAGGCCTGAGTGTTGACTTCTATGTTCACTTTTATATTTACACGCTCTATCTCTGATATTGAGCACTTTATCCCATAAATATTGCACACCTTAAGACTATATTTCTTCATATATACATATATATATATATATATATATATATATATATATATATATATGTCAAGGGAAAACTCCACAGTTTTTATCAACGGATGACAAAGAAAAAATAGAAAGCCATAACTGTCTACGTCCTAAAAGGATGTCATTAAAAAAATAAAATAATAATAATTATGCTAGTATGCGAGCCAGTACAATCTATCTGTGATTACTCATCTGATACCTGGGACTTTCATTACCTTAGAGACATTATAAAGTGGAAACAATCGACTAGCTAATGGATGTCTTTATTATATAATCATGGCCATGTCAAAATAATTGTATTTGAATATATAACTCTACATGTATACATAAAATATTATGATAAAAGAAAAATTTTAACAAAGATATTATTGACAACTGATTACAAATTATATTTTGAAATTTATATTTTTCTTTTTTGTTAAACAGAAAAATGCCCGCTCCGTTCTTGTTTCATAGTTATTTAGGGAATTTTAGTTTTATGGAAAAATTCTTTCTTCTTTTAAAAATCATTTCACCCCAAGCAAGGCGATAATGTCACTAATGGTTACTGAGAGTGAAGGCGAAGGAGAAAACTTTAGGAGAAAGAGCTGGAAACCCAATCCTAAACAGGAAACAAGAGATAAACCTCTACTTTTGTTCAAAGCACGGAGTAGCATTCTGAACCGGGCGATAGGCGAACCTATCTACTCCTACTAGAAAGAAAAATAGAATAAAAATAATAAGAGATTGAAATAAAATAAAAATTGGTAAATGAAATTTCGTAGTTTAGGCGTAGATGTTCCAACTGTGTAGTTAAATTAAGAGCCCGAGTTATTGAAGTGCATGCATTCGAATAGCGACAGTTAATTATGTAACAGGCATTACTTAATGAAATTTTACTACTTATTTAGATTTTAACATAAAATTCCTAAGAATAAAAATAAAATAACTAGGAATAACTAAACTAAAATTTAGGTGATTTAATTTAGTTTTAAGCATTGAGAGAGGAAAAATTAAAATAATATATATATGTATATATATATATATATATATATATATACATATTTTCTATTAAACATTTATATATATATATATATATATATATATATATATATATATATATATATATATACAAATGTTTGGAGGTACAAAATTTATATATAGTTTTAAAAACAAGGAAAGCATTGATTTTAATTTTAAAAGTCTCTAGGGCCCTTTCAGCCAACATCTCATCAGGAGACAATCGTTGGATTAGCGAAAAGAATATTAACGATATTGAAGAGCAAAAAAGAGGGGGAAACACACTAAAATAACAAACAAGTATATATACTTGTAACAGGGGAGGGGAAATTAGCGAGGGACAGTTAAAATAAAATATCCCCCAACAGATTAAGAGACCTTATAAATTCTTTCTGCTGGCAGAGAGAAGGTTTCCTTAATCCTATGCAGACCGATTCCAAAATCTTCAAATGATTGTTGGAATCGGCTGTATGAATAATTTTAAACCACTCTTTTTTATACAACTTGGCGCAGGCAATATTCTCAACTAAATGTTGAGCAATAGCCGATTCCATATTCATGGGGGGGAAGATAGCATATTCTATCTATCTTACCAAGTCGTATTTTGGAAGGTACGTGCTGATTGATTCTAGTTTCCAAATGCAAGGTTGTTATATATATATATATATATATATATATATATATATATATATATATATATATATATATATATAAATGTTTAATAGAAATATAAAATGTTTTATTAGCTGACTTAAGTTATATTCAGCAGCTCGACTCCAGATTTTCGTAGACGAACCTTTTCGTAATCGTTCGGTCCATTCGTCAGGAGGTATCAGTAATTGTCTGCCGATTTTCTCATTTTTGATATGTTCGTATTTAATTAAAACAAGAAATAATTTATACGCTTTTATAGGTGTTAGGTTGAGTGTGTGTATACACGTGTACGTATGTGTATGTGCACATCTTTAGAATGTCATGGTTAATTCTTCCTCTTCGTAATCTTCTGTTCTCTTTATATTCTCTCAGTATTCCTTTTCGTTCTTTTTTCTATCTTTCGGCTATACTATTTTATCTGTGTATATATACAAATACATAGAAATTAAATTAAATAATGAAACAAAAGGGCAGAAATAAATTAAACCAACATTCACGAACCTATGTGGAGAGAATCTTTGCATAAGTAAATATCATTTAACCCCGTTATGATTGTCTGCATATTTTGGGGCTTAAATATCAGAAAATTTATTGATGAAAAGAAGAAACCGTGAAATTTATTAGTAATTGTTTTCTTTAAAATCAACTTTGCGTGTGTGCCAGACTGTAAATCTTATTACTGGGTTTACACCTGCTAATAAAGAATAAAGCCAGTAATTGCTTGGATCTAAACAAACATTATCAGTTAAATTTAATAAGACATTTAATGACTCTATCAATATATATATATATGTGTGTGTGTAGGCGTTCGTCCATATGCATTTAGGCACACGGCTTCATGCTTTCCAGTCAACTTAAATCAGGAAAAAATTAAATGCAATGTCAATCGCTATCTACTGCCATCCTGTTTACTCTTTCCTTTTACCGCTCATTATTAATGTTTCTGTTTCTAATTCTTCCACATCCTGTAACCCTTTTGTGCTTTAGTTGCTTTACTGCCTTGCATGAGGTGATACCGATTAATATATATATATATATATATATATATATATATATATATATATATATATAAAAAGAAAACAGACCACTTTAAGGTACCATTATAATAATTTATTTCACCAGAGTCCTTTTTAAAGGACGCCGGATCATCAGATAGCACTTCCAAAAATGAAAATGAAACGAAACAAAAAATCAAATATATATATATATATATATATATATATATATATATATATATCATAGTCTATATTCATAGTCTTAGCTGGTTGCCAGTCTACGATAAAGAAAACTCTGAATTCAAACCTAAGGGTTGTTTGGAGACTTCATTGTACCCTATGTACGATTGGTTTGTTGTCAGTTCTCCCGAAAAGTGTGGTTGATTTTATACAAACCGTCACCCCTATAATAAAATCATCTATGTGGGTAGCTTAGTGGTTTAGTTCTAGATTGAACTGGTAGGTCTCTCTGTGTCTAAATTGACGAGAGTGTATGTATGTAATGTCGTGCATGTAGATATATGAATGCGTAGATGCGTATGTTATGTTCTAGGATCTATCTGTTTAATATAACATTTAAATGTTTATGTACGTATGTATGCGTACGTGTAATCATGCATGCGTGTCTGTGTCTATATATGTATATATGTACACGTATCTATATACATACGAATAAATGAATGTTTACTTACAAGTAACTATCCTTAAGGATATACCGGCATTAAAATTGGAGTTGGCGAGTTGAGTTCAAATTCTGGGCTAGTCTATTGGTTTCACTTTCACACTCATGACGTTACACTACAACTAGAAGCTAAAAATATGAGCACATCTGTTCTTATAAAAAAGGTTACGTTACCGTATGAAGAAATTAATACACACACACACACACACACACGCCTATATATATATATAAATTCTGATAAAATATGGATTAGAATTTGACATAATGATAGAATAAGGAACAAATAGGAAACATTTATAAATTTAACATGTTTCGCTTTTATTTAAGATTCATCAGAAATGAAACATGGGAGAGAAAAGAAAATTTGGGCATTTTTTTTTTTTTGTGTGTGTGTTATTTGTTTTTTGATGCTTATGTAGACCTCACATGTATTTGTCTTGTCTGGTAGCGTTCGTGTGTATAATTCGTGTGTGTTTGCGTATCGTAGTTGGTCTTTGCGGGAATTGATTGATAGTGTGTGTGCGTGTGCGCATGTGTGCGTCTAGTGGGCATTTTATTTCTGTTTCGTAGTGTCCTTATGTTGATTGGGTGTATTTTATATGGGAGTGAAAATATTTAGGTTACACTTGTTATGGTCGTGGGCATTTTGATTCCACATTTTTAAGCTTGAATTTAAAAAAAAAAAGTTGGTGATACAATCTTTACTTAAAGAATCTAAAATAAACACGGTATAGATTTATTGATTTATCTTCGCCCACCTGTTACTCGATACGGAATAAGTTTAACAAGGAAGAAACTTAGATAACGAATGGTAAATTGAACAAAGAATAATTAACTACATTTTTTTTTAAATGGAGCAAGTTTATCAAAAAACAGAGATTATATAATCAACCTTCATCTAGAATCTATCATCAACTACTAGCATTTAGATAAATACGTTCTAGCCGTGAAAAAGGCAAGTTGTTTGTCAAATTAACTTTATTCTGACACGAGGTTTCAACGGATAGAGTCTTCGCGAGAATCGAATTCACGGTTCTATTAAATGAACTAAAAATATTGTTAACAGTAACTTTAAGTTTGGTACCTTTATAGGATTGTGAACTTGAGCGGTAATTGTCATGGACTTATCTACAACGATATAGAATATTCCTTATACTTATTAAAATTTTATTGGATTCAGAAAATTATTCAAAATATAAATCAAAACTAAGCATAAGAGTAAAAGAATAAAGTTTAAAATTAATTCATACAACACAAGCAAACTCTCTCTCCCACACACACGCAGACACGCAAACACAAGCACATAGAAACACAAATACAAACACACACAAACACTCAAACTTAAACTTACAGACATACACAAGCACACACACAAATACAAACACAGAAACGCATACATACGCACAAACATAAACACATGCAGACAGATAAACGCACAGACATACAAACACATAGACACACACAAACACGCGCACACACACATAGAAACACACCCACACAATAACACGCCCATACAAACAAACATGCACAAAACATACGCATACAAACATACACAAACACGCAGATTCAAACATACCGACACACACATGGACACACACAAAGATACCCCCACACAAGCACAAACACATGCAGACGCAAAAACGCACACACACAATCGTACAGACACTCACAAACACGCGTACGCACACAAACGCAAACACACAAACACAAACATATGCCTACACAAACAC
Organism: Acanthosepion pharaonis; assembly: GCA_903632075.3. Taxonomy (NCBI): domain Eukaryota; kingdom Metazoa; phylum Mollusca; class Cephalopoda; order Sepiida; family Sepiidae; genus Acanthosepion; species Acanthosepion pharaonis. Next base: position 514,224 of record CAHIKZ030001118.1, on the reverse strand, counting down.
ACATGCACAAAGTACACACAAACACACACAAATGCACACAAACATACACACAAAGAGAAATGCACACACACAAATACACACATAAGCACAAACATATACACAAACGCAGTCACAAAAATACTCATATACAAACACACACAATATGGTTGGTTCTACACAAACCTTCAGTTCTATAATCAAAACACCTGTATGGTAATCTACTAAATCTACTAGTACAAAGGTATTGTGCTTGAAATGGGCGGAAGTGTTCATATGTATTGTAGATGCAACAATTTTTGCATATATGCTCAGAGAATTCGTTAATATATAAATTATTAAAAGAATGAAATTTACAGACAATATAAAATAGCATCGAATAACTACACAATCATTTCATATAATGTAGATAAAAGTTCTATTTTACTTATGTACATTAGCATAGTACCCGTAAAAATGATGGTATTATACAGGATTAGTGTTACCTGTGATCTCTACTCAAGTAGGTAATTAATTGGTGCAAATGATGGCTTGTCAATTTGAACGCCTTCAAAACTAGAGTTCTCTCCATTAAACATCTGAGAGATCCCTCTCTGCCTTCCACGAAAGTGACTCGTTGCGCCTTGTCGGGCTAACGTTCTCAGCTGGCATGAAGTAGATATACTATATTGAATCTATTGCTAACTCAAGTGCTAAGAAAGTCGGTTCACTGTGTTAGGTGAGACAACTTTTCTTTCCAGAATCTATCTTACATATCTATCATTCGTCCATGTTTAGAATATTGGTGCCACATATGGTCTGGTGCCTCTGCTATTTACCTTGAGAAATTATTATTGGTCTTGATATGGCAGGTCAGCTCCAGTCACATTCCCACCACTGTAGGGTTGCCTCTCTTTTCTATGGTTCTTCCTAACGAAGAACCATAGAAAACATGTAGCCGTAAATTCTATGCTAACAGTTTGTTCTCTTTCACTTCTCGCCTGTGGAACTTTCTTCTGGCTCCATGATTTCCAGACAACTTTAATTTGCAAAAATTTAAATAGAAGATCAATCGCTATCTACTGTTTTGATTACTCTTTTCTTTTTTCATAATTAATGTTCCTATTCCTAATGCTTCCACACCATATAACCTCTTGTGTTTTAGAGTGAATTACTGTCTTGTTTGGAGTGATTCTGATATATATATATATATATATATATATATATATATATATATATATATATATATATATATATATCCGAGCAATGAGAACTAAGCATTAATGAGCATTAATTCAAAAGAGGGCTCCATACTGATAGTAGAGCGATAATTATTGATTATAATTTTATCATATAGACAAAACAGTTTACTCACTACAATGATGCAACTTCGTTTCGGTGTATTTCAATTGCACGTCGACTGGTGAAAACTAAAATAGTTATAAACAATTCTCTGCATAACCAATTCGGTTCTGTCCAGCCGAGGTGCAATTGAAATGCACCGGAACGAAGTTGCATTTTTGTAGTGAGTAAACTGTTTTTGTCTATATGATAAAATTATGAAGGACTGAAGGGACTGAGATAGACAGATACGAACAGAGCTAGATAGATGGATATATAATAATGATTAACATCCTAACTGTTCATTGTTACATAGCAACAGAATTAGAAGAAGAGAGAAAGAAGACGTGAAGGAAGAAAAGTAGAAAACAAATAAAAAGCTAAAAAAAAAACGCCAAGAAAATTTGATGAAACAGAGGAAAGGAAAGAAGGTGAAATGAAAAAGGGAAATCAAGACGGTGAAAAAAAGACGTAGTAGACATACAAATTTCCTGCTTTGAGTTTTATTAATTCTTTTTCTCTTTGATCTCATAATGGAACAACCTTTAATAATAGTTTTTCAGAGCATGGCGTACAATCATTAATTGGTTGGATGATTAGTTAATCATACGATCTAGTTAGGATAAAATACAGGATTCGTCACAAAGATTCACAAAGAGTTAAAAAGAAAGTTAGCGCTGTAGTCTAAGTAATATGCGAGTAATGGTTTACAATATTATTATTAGCTGAGAAGAGTCGTTGACCTGACTGCAACGTCCTGGAATGTGGGCGGACAGTTACGTCTACGAAACTCTGGAGTCGGTATGCAGAAAGTAACAGTTAAATGCCAAATTTTACTCACATTAATCCTATATATATATATATATATATATATATATATATATATATATATATATATATATATATATATATATATATAGTTAAATTCCCAGATCAATTCTGTGGACAAGACAAACTGGCATAAAATGACAATTGGAAAAAACCTTAGTATAAAGGAAATTTACATTAACTAGAAAAAGGCTTAGACAGAAGCATCTATCTTTTTAAATTTGAATTTTGTAATGTAACTATAACAACAAAGACGTTTCGATTTCATTTTTGCCTTGTAAAAGTCGGAAGACGAAACGCATCGGCAATTGTCCAATTGTCACACACACACACACACGTGTGTGTGTATTTGTGTGTGTGAGAGAGAGAAAGAGGGAGAGGGAGAGAATGTGTTTATATATATTGCTATTGTTCACCCAATCCAAGGCAGAAGGGCCACTCAAGGTAGAGGATTACTTCATGGAGTTGTATCAGCGCAAGAAAGGGAAATATAACAGGAAAAATAGATAATTCTAAAGTTGATGAGGTGAATATTTAATTAGCAAATAAAATTTCAGAACTCAGTAGGAGACGTTAGAAGTATAGAGTTGAATTAAACTTTCAGAAGAAACCAGAAACGCTGTCTGAAACAGGAAACAAGGGATAAACCTCTACTCCTGTTCAAAATACCGGGAAAATACGCGTTGGTGTTGAAAAGTACTCGCCTTGATTCATTTGTTCAAGTCTAACCAAATGATTGAATAGAAGAACTCTTCCGTCCCAACTAAAAAAAGGACCAAAAATTTTTCAGATATTTGGTCAAATTTTGGGAAGAGGTGTCGGACCTAAAGTCTTTCAATACTGCCACACATATATCGGGGATAAATCTCAAGAGAGTACAAAGTAAAGTTTATTATTTTTCATATGTTTATTTAGTATTGTTCGTTTTTTTACATTTTGCACTCGGAACAGTGCTTTTTGCATTTTATAGTATTGGCGTATATGACGCAAATTCTATTATTGTATGTTATCTATCTATCTATCTATCTATCTATCTATCTATCTATCTATCTATCTATCTATCTATCTATCTATCTATCTATGTCCATATCTATCTCATTCTGTTCATATCTATCTATCTATCTATCTATCTATCTATCTATCTATCTACTCCTTTAGCACTTCTCGATGCTTGTTATTAAATATTTTTTTTTAAAATTAGAAATGATCTAAATTCCATCCAAATCCAGTGGGCGTTAAATTGTTCGGTGCGAGAATCATAAATGCAATATATATATATATATATATATATATATATATATATATATAATTTTTCCGTTGACGCAATTTTTTTTTTCGTTTTCTTTTTTATCTTGGTGTTCAAATTTCATAGGAATGGTATACAGTTCATATTAGTTCATAAAAACGTTCCAAACTTTCAATTGTATTCAGTTATTATAAAGAATGAAAAGCATTAAATAAAATTCGAAATTCGTTCACTGATAGGCTGCATCAGGTGCAATTTATCACTAGACTTAGAATTCCATGTTATATATCTTCAATATCAACATCTGAAAACGCTCTTCATGTATTCTATAAAATTATTTTAATGTACGGCAATATATGATTGCTGTTTTGAATCTTTTAATTGCAAAGAAACCAAATATTTCTATATAAGCCTTGAGAAAGATTATGGAAGGAGCGAGTAAGCAACAGAGAAGTCTTAAAGAAAATGGCAACAGAAAGAACTCTTAAACTCAAAATCAGGAAATGTCAGCTGGAATTCCTTGGACACATAATGAGGAAGGAGGGTTTGGAAAATTTAAAACTGTAAGACGCAGATTAAGAGCATGGGAGATAGATGAAGGAAGTGAAGCACTTTCCTGACGACCTTATGTGACTGTTTGTCGGAATGTGGGCGGGGGAGCAAGAATCACAAGGGATAGGAAGGTTGGGGAGAGAAATTTGTCACCTATGTCCTGAAGGGACGCAACAGGTAGAAAAATCGACAGAGGTGAAACAAAATATTTAAACATTTGTATACGAATTATGTCTCAGCTACCTAGTTAAAATAAGTCTTACGGCATTGCAATTTAAATATTCTATTTAATAATTTATAGAAGTGAATAGGTACACCTAACGCCCGGTTCAGACTCTTCCACAGTCTTTTGAACAGGAGTAGAGGTTTATCGCTTGCATTTTCTAAAGTCATTTCATTCTCTTTCACACCCAGTAGCCCCTTGCGTCGTAGTGGCATTATCGTCTGGATTGGGGTGAATTGATTAAAAAAAAGAATGTCACGTATCAAAGTATTTTGTCAATCTTTGAATAGTTCCAAATATTCAAATAAATTATTTAATATTAAGAGAGATAAATGCTCTATATGTATTACTTGTTTTGACTAAATTAGTTAACTTATTAATTTAGTGATATTTAAGGGTAATGGTCCTACAAAATAAGTAATCTTCAATTAAACCCCGCGTTCTCTTAATGTAATATATTGTTTCGATATTGTACAATATGGTTACCAAAGACTTAGTAAATACATTCATTCATTGCTGTAAAAATTTGTATAAAATCAAGCTTTTTATAACTTCGTAAAAATACTCTATTTACTAAGCATGCTGGAATTAATACTTTGTAGAATCAGTTTGTAAGTAACACTTATTAAACATAGATTATAAAAGTACTGTTGAAAAAAAAATGAATAAGACATTATAATTTTATAATTTTTCCGGTATAACATAAAATTAGTTCCTGAATTATTTCTTCAATATGCTTTCCTTTAAACCATTTTTTTTATAATTAAGGAAGACGTAATATATGTTTTCTTTAAAATATAAACATAACGGAAGATTTAGTCTATTCTTTTAGAAATTTGTTTATGATTTAAAATTAAAAGCTTTTCTTTTTATACACAAGAAATGATTAGCGCTAATAATAGATTTTGCTTGTAGTTGTCACTAGCAAACAAAATAACACTAACAGCCTTTTAAGAATTTAGGACACAAGAAAGAATTGTTAAAAATACCAACAAATATCATACCATAAACTGGGTTTCAATATGTTACAGATGCCGAAGAACTCCAGGACGTTATCGATCAAGGCTCTCCACAATTTCCTGTCCTTTGTAGTACTTAGTAAATTTGCTCTTTTTGTTATCTCTCCTAATCCCTGTTCTGCCATCCATTTACACAAGCTCGTTAGGGAGGTTATGCGCTTCCTCTGTCCCTCTTACCCGTGTGTGTCAAATTTTCCAGGCTCTCTTTCCTCATTATGTATCCTATAAATTTCAACTTTCTTCCTGATATTAAATAAAATTGTCCTTTTTGTTTCAATTTTATATAAAAATTCGTCGTTGCTCATATGCCCAGTATATGCTATTCTCAGCAACTTTCTATAAAACCAGATTTCTATCGCCAATTTTCTTCTTCATCTGTGGGAAGATGGTCTAGCATTCACTTCTATATAGAAGGACTGATGTAATATCCAGTGCTCTTTTCTTTGTTTCTAACATTTTTCTGTTTCTTAATACTTTGCTTAGGTTTTGAAAGGCACATTTCACTATTCCAATGAGACTTCGGATTTCGGTGTCACACATTCCTTCCTCTGTTAAAACACTTCACAAAGATTTAAAGTGTTGTACTTCCTTGATTTTGGTATCTCAAATTTCTAATTTGCTAATCATATTTATAAAATTATTAACCTTTCTCATGTGATATTACTATTTGTAGAATGGTATTTTCTTCATTTAGGTCTAATGTGCGTCTTATAAAATGCATCACGGAACTATTCAGTGTCATAATAACTGCTCATATATTGCATGAAACTAAATACTAATAATAGTTAATGCTTAAAAAATATCACACTATTATAATTGCACTGAGTAGGCCATTTAACCTTTGAAAATGTATTTGGTATTCCCAAAGATTGACTGAGGGGAACTGGTATCCAACTATATTCAGACCGGGGTTATTAAGTAAAGAGCATCAGTAGCATTTGCACACATCTAATAATTTTTTACTTTCCAGATAATCTTTTATTTTATTAGAAAACTCGAAAACTGGTTTAGTCGTTACGTTGTCTTAGGCTACTCGGATGTTACATGTATATGAATTTGGAAAGTACAATATTAAAATCTATGTGAACTCTTCTTTGAAGAGAGAAACGTGTTTTTGTTTAGTCTACACTTTCTAAACAAACGTATCGTAATTGATTAGTAGTTGATTATTTCAATTATAATGCGAAAAGGAAAGCATTCAAAATCCCCCAAAACAAAAAATAAATTAACATCAATAATCTTGATAAAACTAGGTACTTAATACTACTTTCCAATTTAATAACAATTATAGCTAAAAAGAATTTATCTAAATCCACTTTAAATGTTTTCACAATCAAAAAAAATAATAATAAAAGATGAATCTACACCGCCAATTAATAGCATTAAATCTCAAGGAATGATTTAAAAAAAGAGCCCGTAAAAGAAATATAGAATTGAAACATTTTAAATTAAATTAAATATTAAATGAACATAAAATAGATCGGTTACGGAAATAATGCACTCAAAGTAAGGCATGAAACTGACATTTTTTTGGGTTGGTTGAAATTGTTTAGTGGCATATCAACACCTCGATGGGTTATTTAATGCCAAAATCTAAATATGAAAATTCAACATTTATCATTCAATTAAATGACCTCATTTCATGATTAAATTATAATTACGTAGTTGCATTTTCCACGCCAAATAATCTTACAAAACCAAATGAGTGAAAACTTATTTCTCCTTACAAGAAATGAGATTAATCATAGAATATTTTTTCTTCATAAGGTATGCCATGTATTGTCATTTTACTATAAAAATATATTGTTGGTAATTCTACTATAAAACGAAATTGATGGCAATTTTCTGAATAAAAATGTATTGTTGGTATTTTTACTATAAAAAATGTATTTTTATATTCTCCTCGTGTTTTGATTCTTGTTTTGGGGGTTCACTATTTGCCCATAGCTGGGACCCTAACAGGTGTTACGACCTAGGATTAGAGTGGACCTGGGAACAACAACAATTTAGAGGTGGTTCAACGCTCAACTTTCAATTAGAAACTTTGCTGCCGGATGTAGTTTATCGTTATACCCAGGACAGGAAACTGACACTCACCATACAGTGTTGAATTCTATATCCACACTGTTCATATCTATAAACGATATTAAGTTCTTTTCCCCTATTAAATATAACAATTTTTAAACAATGTATGTATACATATCCTGACAGTATTAATTTAACGGTTCTATTAAGTGAATTGTTTGTCTCAAGACAAAGCTCAATTTTTAGAAACTGATTAAATTGTCAGATTAAATCAGTCCTTGGAATCAGAGAAAAACTAAGCGTATGAAACGTTATTTCTAGAGAATGAGTCGTCGGGATTAAGTGATTGTATGAAAGAAAAGAGAATTTAATATGTTAAAATTGAGCATTTCCCATTACAAATACTTTAATTGAAAAATGGAAAAATCATTCAAACAAAAAAAAAACAAACCCAAAAAACAGTGTTATAAAGTCCCTCGGAGGACGAAACACGTTATCTTAGATAAGCTTTCTTTTTGTCTCTATTCATATTGTTCTTTTATAGATATACCCTATCTGAAATTTTACACACATTTTACACATATACGCACATGCGCGCTCACATACACACATGCACATATGTATACAGGGTGCAATAGATAAATTGTCGTCTAAATTACACAAAAATGAAAATAATACTGACATTTCATTTTAACAGATATATTTACTAAAATTACACAAAAATATCTTGAAATACTAAAGAGTAAATTTATTCAATAAAATCGCCATTGTCTTCAACCACGGCCTCCAGACGACTTCAGAATCTCCTGCAATTCTTCTGGACGGTCTCCTTGTTTAAACTTGTGAATGCTGCCAAAATCCTTTCTTTTAGTTCATCTTTGGTGTTACAAGGAATTTTGTTAGTCTCTCACTCAACTGCGCTCCCCACATAATAACCAAAAGGGTGGCAGTCTGGGGAGTTCGATGGTCAAATGTAAGGAGTGATGCCGTCAGAGAAATTGTCTGACAGTCATGACTGGATTCTTCTGCTTGTGTGGCATAGTGCAGAATCCTCTTGCCAGAAACAAAGTCTTCCAGCAGCCACCCTTTTGACCCAAGACAGCACTACCTCATCAAGTCACTTGATGTAGGCTTCCGTGTTGAGTCTGAAGCCCTGTGGGAAGATGAATGGAGGTTTAACGTCGCCATCATTAGTGTTCACTCCAAACACATTCGTAATCACCATTAGACTCATCCAACTCTGTCCGAATCCTCTAACACTCTCCTCAGAAACTCTCTGAAATGTTCGTATTGGAGCCTCCTGTGAGAATGCCAAGCAGTACAGTATGACGTTTCAAATTTTTTTCTCACAGACGATGCCCGACTGATCCTACTATACTGTGCTGTCGACAAAATCAAAAACAAACAACGCGCATGCGCGAAATTAAAAATATAAAATGGCGATAATTTACCCATTGCACCGTTTATCTCTTTCTATATATATATATATATATATATTACTTTACAGTTTATATTTCAGTAGGTTTTGTTAAAATCCACAGATTAACTTGATTTGATAACCTTTTAGCAATTTTCTTTTGTTCTCATACACGGTAATAGTTGCTGTTTTTTTTTTATTTATTTAGTGCTTTTAGAAATTACGTATAGTGATTTTCCAAGCGTAGCTTAGATGTGGCACAAGACTGAAATTAGGGGGCACCCAGTGAGGATCGAACTCACTACTCAGTCGTAATTGTTTTAGCAAGCCAAGCTTGCTAACCATTACGCCGCCTTGAGGTGCCCCCATTAGAAATTACGTATATGCTCAATCCATTACTATTGTCACTAGTCAGTTTTAAGAAGAGAATAATTTTGAATTTCAAAGAAACTTTAGCGGTTGTCGTTTAGCACATCAACATTTAAAGTGATATTTTCCCGTGTCTTTGATTTTATTTCCTAACAAAAAAAATATAAAGCGGTATTATGTAAATTGATTTTGTTTGTTTTGTTTTTTTTTCAATTCTCGAATATATTTAATAAATTAGATTCTAGGCTGAAAGGTTTTGAAATCAATGTATATTAATTTTTAGCGCGACTTCAATATTTTTTACATATTAATTTTTAATAATATATTTGCGCTCTTTAGGAGTATTTGCCTAATATTGCCAGCAATATAAAAACCTTGATTCTTATGTTGATTAATATATTTTATGTTACTCCATATGATGCAATTATGCAGTCAGAAATATTTTTTCTACAAAGTAGATGTATTTCAATTAAAGACCCAAATCTTTATTATCTATATCCCTATATATAATTTTCTTTATGTTATATCACACTATCATTCTTTTTGTTTATTTTGTCTATATCGTTATATTTCTCTGTATTATATATAGCTTTTTGTGTATGTATGTATGTATGTATGTATGTATGTATCTATCTATCTATCTATCTATCTATCTATCTATCTATCTATCTATCTATCTATCTATCTATCCTGCACACATATCTATCTATCTATCTCTCCTGCACACATATCTATCTATCTATCTCTCCTGCACACATATCTATCTATCTATCTATCTATCTATCTATCTATCTATCTATCTATCTATCTATCTATCTATCTATCCTGCACACATATCTATCTATCTATCTATCTATCTATCTATCTATCTATCTATCTATCTATCTATCTATCTATCCTGCACACATATCTATCTATCTATCTATCTATCTATCTATCTATCTATCTATCTATCTATCTATCTATCTATCTATCTCAGCCTGTTTATTATCTTTTGATTCCTCTATATCTGTCAGTTATCATTTTTTTCTCAAGGTCTGTCGACATTTCTCTTACTTTTTTTTACAGTCAGTCCTCTTTCTTTTCGCTTGTGAACAATTAATAATGACACCAATGCAAAAAATATGAAATATGCATTTAATATAAAATATATAATTCTGAAATATCCATTTTTTCTGTATAATATATATTATGAAATATCCATTTAATATATAATTTTAAATATCTATTTATTATATAATATGAGACATCTATTAATATATTAATATTATATAAAATATCCATTTAATCTGTTTGTGATTAAAACAAGTTTTATTAAAATCGACCGACGAATTCTTTTTATGATATTTTTTCAGTTTGCGTATAAAAATAGTACATCTATATCAAATTTATGGATAAACTCTCCAAACTAGGCCGTGACCAACAGGTTTGTTTAACAGAGACTAGTTGGGGATAGTTATGAGGTTAACATTGCTTATAGCTACGAAGAATAGAAGTTGTAGATAGCCATGATCTTTCATGTCCTGATGGGATACAGCACATATATAAACATTTTCAACAATCTTTAGACATTAATAAGATAATATGTTAATTATTATAGTTATAGTTAATGTTATCATCGTCACAGAAAATATCATCATCTAGCATTTTCAGGAACGCTACATTTCTGATTTAAATATCATCCGATACAAATGACGTCATGTATAGAAAGATTTGTAAGCGGCATGCATTTCAAATTAAAAGAAAATAGTCCATTAAGGTGTTACAAAAATTGACACTGCTCAAGGACGAATATATGGTAAATAAAAAAAAATTAAGATTGCTTGTCTTGTAGTGAAAGTGTGAGTGTGATGTGTTTAATGTGGTTTGTCACACGCAAGAAGTAACAGTAAAGTCTCTTAATTTGTAGGGAGAAAGAATTTTGGCAGTAAACAAATTTAAATATTTCCTCTTCCTTGGACAATGAACATTCTGGAAAGTGTCAATACTGGAAAGAGCGATATCAGCTACTGGACTTGAGAAAAAAAAATAGGTAAAAAATGAATTTCAATCGAAAATCTCACTGGTTGCTCGGTCAATAAATGCCGAATGTTTCCTCATAAGGAAATGGTTAGTGATAATTGTAATGATCACTACCATTACAAAGAAATTCGAAGATTAATTGGAATGGCGAAAGTTGTTTTCTAGAAGCTAATTAAAGTGTTAAGAAACATGAAAATGTTAAAAACAAAGAAAACAGGGCTGAACTACTATGCCATATCTAGCCACCTATATTGCAGTGAATGCTGGACAATTCTCTCACAAGACTTGAGGCAACAGAGATGTACTTCTACAGATTGATACTCAGAATACCGTAACGAACATATGAACAGTGAGGAAGTTGTAAGGGAAATGAAAACAAAAGTAATACATACTTAGAAAGAAAGTTAAAAATTATTGAACACAAGGAGGAAAGAAGGCTTGGAAAATTTGGCACTCAGTTGACATACTGAAGGCAAAAGGAACAGAAGGGAACATTAACATACCTAACGAGCTTGTGTAAATGGATTGCAGAACAGGGAGTGGAAAGGATAGTATAAAGACGAACATTGCTAAGAGCTACAAAGAATAGGAAGTTGTGGAGAGCCATGATCAATCTACATAACAAGCGTGTGTAAATGGATTTCAGAACAGGGAGTAGAAAGGATAGTGTAAAGACGAACATTGCTAAGAGCTACAAAGGATAGAAAGTTGTGGAGAGCCATGATCAATCTACATAACAAGCGTGTGTAAATGGATGTCAGAACAGGGAGTGGAAAGGATAGTGTAAAGATTAACATTGCTAAGAGCTACAAAGGATAGGATTCATTATTAAGTAATTTGTCTGGCAAATCATTTGTGACTTATACATTTCACAAAATAATAGAATAAAGATAATGAAAACAATAGCAAATAGAAATGTGTCTAAAAAAAGGTGCAAAGGGAGAATAAAAGAAGGAAGAAAGATCGAAAGGAGGAAGAAGAAAAGAAAACCAAAACAAAAACCCCCTAAAAAACAAGGACGAAACAAAGAGGGAATAATGAAAGAAGTGGAAGATCAAATGATAAAGAAAGAAAGAAATCGAAATAGCTTCAGATATATGTAAATCGGTAACATCATTAGAACAATCTAAAATCGCACAATCGTTATTTTGGTAGCAAAGAGTGTTGGCAATAAAGCCATTTCTTTTCGGTTAGTCGCAAACTGGCTTAAAAAGAAAAAAATATACAAAAAACTACATTTTTCTCATATGCATTTTTATATAACTTAACGGTTAAAGTCATTTTGATATTACCTATTGCTCGTAATTTTAGCAACAGCTACAGCAGTAGCAATTTCTTCCTTAAAATAGTAATTCCATCCAAATGTCTTTGCTAATTCAAGCTAAGGTTCATATGTTATATCTATCTATCTATCTATCTATCTATCTATCTATCTATCTATCTATCTATCTATCTATCTATCTCACTCATTCTAGTCAAATCTATCTATCTGAAAACTTTATGAAAAAGAAGTGACAGGAATTCGCGCGAAAACTTCAATCAACGCAGTATTGCTCAAAATGACGAAAATTTCTGCACATTTTTGTAAAAATTAAAGAAATTGGTGTCATTTGATTTCAATAACTATAGTCTTCTGAATAATAATAATAATAATAATAATAATAATAATAATAATATTGGTAATCAAAGACCACAAAAAAACAAAGTGCTTTTTATTGACATAGCAGTCCCTGCAGATTGTAGTGTATCATTGAAGATCTTCATAAAACTATCAAAATACAAGGATCTAAAAAAATATGGCACACCAGGATATCAATAACCCCAGTCGTAGTAGGGGCTCACGGATTGATTGGAAAAAGTTCCGATAGACTCATTGAAGGTATTCCTAGCGTTAAAGAAATACAAAAAAAATTATTCATATGTACAGCTTACACAGGGTTTTTTTTTTGTTATAAAAAATGATCAGTTAAAAATGTCATGAAGTCATTTCTAACCTTATGTCTCTGGTTAGGACACGGAAGGAAATATGTATACAACGGAAATCAAAGGAAGAAATAATAATAATAATAATAATAATAATAATAATAATAATAATCTCTGTGCCGTGTTCCTTCAGGGCGTGGGCGATCATTGTTCTCCAAAATTTCACTTACACCATCTCGTTAAGCACGTACTCGCGGTTTTCCTTTGCCACTTTTGCTTTCAGTATGTCCTGTGAGTGTCAAACTCTCCAAGCCTTCTTTCATTATTTTGTGTTCCAGAAAATTAAACTCCTGAAATTCAAGAAAACCTTTATGAAACTTTTCCCACCACAGCCCTTGTTATTTTGAACATTATCATTTAATGTCATATATGATGATGGCTTTATCTGTGGGCCGCTTACAAGGGAAATAAAGCCGCCTGAGGTATTATGCGCTTTCAAATAGTCCTGTGGATGTCAAACTCTCTAATCATTATTTCCTTATTATATGTCCCTGAAATGTTTCTTACTGATTGTAAGTATAAGCATTCTTTTTGTTTCCATTTTCATTTAAAATTTCCACATTGTTTATATGCTCAGTCCATGGTATTCTCAGTGTCTTTATATAAAAAAATTACATCTCTGCTGTCTCAAGTATACATCTGCGAGAAAATTGTTCAACATTCTCTATCATATAAGAGAACTGATATTAGATGACAGTTTAGCACACTTTATTTATAATTAAATTTTTCTGTTTCTTAATACTTTGCTTAACTTTTGGAAGACAGCTCTCGCTATTTCAACGTGCTTTTGGATTTCAGTGTCACATTTTACGTTATCACCGTATAACACTTTCCTCATAATTAAATATTCAAACAAATTTAAACAATTAATTACGAAAGGATTGAGGATTACATTAATTTCTGCTCTCGGGATATGTGAGAGTTACCCAAGGAAGAGTAACGAAACGCCATAACATTCGGTAAAGCAGAACTATCAAGGAGAGCAAACAGATTATCCATAATCTCCAAATTAGAAGCCATAAATGGCGAGCAGTTTAATCAGAATTCTAGATGATATTACATGGACATATTGCAAGGCGAATATTTGGAGAGAAATCGTGTTTTATTAATGGGGAATCATACAGTACACCTGACATCGGAAGCATCAGAGAAAATTGAAATAATCGGCAAAGAAGCACCTGATATTTGTGTGCGTTAATATTGGAAAGTGAACTCGCAGACCAGCGCTGTTTGTCCTGAAGGACATTTCAGTGTGGGTGGAAGAATCGGTCGGAAAAAAAAGTGTTGGAATATCGAAGAAAATTTCTAGAAAAGATTATCAGATATTATTTGTGTGAAAATTCACTGACAACAACAACAACAACAACAAGAAATAATAATAATAATAATAATAAATTGTACTCACACATTACGACGTACTTTATGTAAAAATGTGAGTGATCTTTTTTTTCTTCATTTTTTTCTTTTTCTTACAAAAATGAACAGTGAAATATCTCTTAAAGCCATTTTTGATCTTAGGTCTCTGGTTGGGACCCGACAGGAAATGTGTATACAACAGAAATCCAAGGAAATAATAATAATAATAATAATAATAATAATAATAATAATAAATTGTACTCACACATAAAGAAGTACTTTATGTAAAAATGTGTGATTTTTGTTTGTTTTTCTTACAAAAATAAACAATAGAATATCTCATGAAGCCATTTTTGACCTTAGGTTTCTGGTTGGAACACGGAAGGAAATGTTTATACAACAGAAATCCAAGGAAGATGTAATAATAATAATAATAATAATAATAATAATAATAATAATAATAATAAATCACTTACTCTATATTGATGATCTCAAACTTTTTGCCAAAGACGACAACGAGTTGAAGGGTCTCCTCAATAGTGTAAAATGTTTCAGTGACGACATAAGCATGAATTTCTGATTAGATAAATGTGCAAAAGTAACATTTAAGAAAGAGGGGGATTACCGAAACACACGAAATTGATTTAGATTTTGGCACAAAGATTAGGGAACTGGAGATCGCCTTACTAGGAATTATCGAAGGAGATGGAATACAACATACCCAAATGAAGGAGAAAGTAAGAAAAATATACTGCAGGCCTGTGTGTCTGGTATTGGATACTGAGCTGAATTAAAAAAAACAGAAAATCTGCCATAAACACATTGGCTGTCCCCGTGTTGCAATACAGTTTCAATATCCATTAAGCGAATGAACACCAAAACGAGAAAACTTTTCACCTGTCATGGTATGCATCATCCCAAGGCTGAAGTTGTTCGTCTGTATGTGCCCAGATCCGAAGACGGCAGAGAAGTAGTTCAACTAGAACTGTCTTACAAAACTGCAACAAAGATACCTGGTAACTGCAGAAGACTTGACACGGTTACGATCCTGTAACAATTTTATGGGACTTTACGATACACACAGACAGGAAATTTAAATCGAAATTTAAAAAATGTGGCACATAAGGACATCAAAAATTCCAGTTGTAGTTAGAGTCATTGTATTGATTGGAAAAGATTCCAATAGACTCATTGAAGGGATTCCTGGTTACTCAGTTACTTCCAATATACATCTGGTGTGAATATACTGACACAAAAATAATAATTATTAGAATAATCTTTTTTTTACTCGACTTCTTGAACTTAAAAACAGTACTAGATTGACAGTTAGGTCTCATGATTTTATTGTTGAATTTTCTACTTGTAATCATGACTTCCATGCTAACAGTTTCTTCTGCTGCACATCTCTCTTGTGGAACTCTCTCCCGGCTTCCTAGTTTCCTACCAACTACGATCTTCAATAATTTAAATGCAATATCAATCGCCATTTTCTGACTCCTGTTTTTATTACTCCTTCTACTTTATTTCATTCTCCATAACACCTTGCATCCTAATGGCTTTTATTTCCTTGCTTGGGACGAAATGATAAAAAAAATTCTTTTTATTTAAGCAAATTACCCCAAGCAAGGCAGGAGTGCCACTAGCAAGCAAGGGGTTACAGAGCATGAGAGTAAGAGTAAAGAAGGGTGTTTGGGAAAAGGATAAAGAGAAAGACAGGGATCAAGGTCAAGGCACCAGAAAATGTCGATTGACATTACATTTGAATATTTGAAGATTATAGCTATCAGGGAAGCAAGTGATAGGAAGGGAGTTCCACTGACGGGAGGTGCGAGATAAGAAGCTGTTGGAGTAGAAGAGATGGCTACATTTAACTGTTTCGACAGTGAAACGGTGGGACCGAGATGCCAACCTAGTAGAACGCTTAAATTCATGTAGTTTGGGAACCAGTGAAAGTAGCTCGTCGGATCAGTTGTCATGAAAATACTTGTTCAGCATGACTTTATCTGTTATCCTGGCTATAATCTTTGTCTTACAAAGTGTATAATAGACAGTCAATCATTCAGATCCTTAAAATGGCGCTAAATTCGGAAACAGAATAATTTACCAAGTGCATCTTTTAAGATCTGTTTCTGTATAATAGAATAGCAAGGCGCAAAACATACACTGATTTAAAATAACTTAATGTCAGTAATCATTAGATTAACAAGTATAAACAGTATCTAACACAATGTGTTTCACTTCTAGCGAATCCATACCACGTCTTTGTGTAAATAAAACTTTCTTATGTAGATGGAAAACAGAATTATAGTGTTTAGCGTGGATATAAATATACTTATGGATACAGCATATTATTAAATTGTCGCGCGTATAGTTTGCGATACAGGAAAACATAAAATATAGTAACAATGAGCAACAATTGAAAATCAGAGTGGATTTTATATTGTTTATATTTGCGATAGTTTCAATATCTGACATCAAATGTATTTCCACGAATTGCTGCCACAAGCTATATATATATATATATATATATATATATATATATATATATATATATATATATATCATTTCACTCCAAATAAGGCGGAAATGCTTACTGCTGGTATATATATAGCGTTCATCGGGTACCTCGAGCGCTTGACCCTGAAGCGGGTAGAATGGAGATCAACGTGTTTTAGTGGACTCAACAATCTACTTGTCTGAATCGTCTTCAAGAAGCGAGAACAAGATCTAAAAGGTCAACCAATCTAACAGTGATCTCATCCCACAATCCTCACTCTTGTGCCATATGCGACCTCCTTTGTAAATCACTAGCGGGTCTTAAGTACCACTTAAGATTATCGCACAAAATTTCATAACTGAATCAATTGGTTAAGTTGTCAGATTCTCATGCGTCGAAACCGACGGAGAGTCCATTATTATTATTATTATTATATATAGTGAGGATATATATATATATATATATATATATATATATATATATATATATATATATATATATAGAGAGAGAGAGAGAGAGAGAGAGAGAGAGATGTAACTGTAAATTCTATGCTAAGAATACCATAGACACAGCATGCGAACAGTGAGAAAGTTTTAAAGGAAATGAAAATAAGAAGGACACATTCTTAGAATAAGAAATAAACTTTTAAAATTATGGGACACAATGAAGAAAGAAAGTTTGAAAATTTCTTTCGATAAAGTGGAAACAAAAAGCACACTTATACGTAGAATGAGAAAGGCACAATTGGAACTTCTAGGGCACATGTCGAGGAAAGACGGCTTGGAGAATATGATACTCACATGACATACTGAAGTAAAATGAAACAGAGGAAAGTAGCAAATAACTTATCTAACGAGCTTGTGCAATTGGTTGGCAGATCAAGGTTTATGTTAGATAGCAAAAGCAAAAAACAAACATTAATCAGAGTCACAAAGGACAAGAAGTTGTTGAGAGCTATGACCACTCACGTTATGAAAGGACACAGCACACAGAAGAAGAAAACCATGACCAAGTAACCATAGAAAAAATAATAAAAACATTTTTAGTGCTTATTATCGATAAATATTCGTATTGTCTCGAACTATGGACAATCAGTCTACCTTGTTGTTCCCATATTTCCGTTGAGTTGACCTTGTTGACTCTTAGCTTAATTTGTCATAAGGTCACAATGGTGCGCACTGTGATGATGAAACAGACTAAATTGCTATCTATTATCCCACTCCGTGTCAGTCTAGCATAGCTTGGCACAAGGCTAAAAGTATGAGTCATTAAAGTAGGATAAAATTCGCTATTTAATAATAATGGTCAGAGTAGATATATATTAAACCACTCCAAGTTTCCATACTTGATTTTTGTATAAACCGCACGAAGAGATTACTCAGCGACAATCGAACTCGCTGCTTAACATTAATGGTCAACCAGACTAGCTTACTAAACATTGCACAACGCTGAGACACTTGAGATTATTTCACATAAAGCCACAAACATATGAGGCACCCAGTGAAGCTCAAAGTTAAACGGAAAAAAATGCGCAAGTTTTTGATTACACGGCCTGCTCATATACATATGGACAAAAATACAGACATATACGCACCACGCTTAAATATTTTTTTCGCTTCATTATATCATTTCCGTTGAGTTGATCGATTAAATAAGTCAATGTCTGATCCTTACTCCCTCCTCTTCATTATTAAGTATTGTAATAAAAATAAAAAGTAAATTTTAAAACTCTCTCTTCCCTCTCTAAACTCGACCAAGTCTCTCACACTATTCCTTACCACGCTCTATGTCGCCTTACATAAGCATAATACTTCCCGTCAAAAGTGTAAATTTTAAATTCATTTTTCGTTTCACCTTTGAAAGCGAAATTTGAAGATCCAGAGAAAAATAAAATTGTCTAGTGAAATAAATTATAACTAATGGAGCCTTAAAGTGGGCTGTTTTTCTTTAAATTAAATTATTCGCTCTGACTTAACATTGAGCGATCAGGATCTCATCCTCCTTGGGATTATCCATACGGATTACCAAGATTTTCGTTCCTTAACTATATATATATATATATATATATATATATATATATATATATATATATACACACACACACACACACACACACACACACACATATATATATATATATATATATATATATATATATATATATATATAAATATAATTTTTTATATGTCTACTGTATATATTCTTTGTTTTTTGAGGGCTGAAGAGTTGGGAATTGATAGTTCAGTTGCAAGGAATTGCTCTTTTAATAGATCTTATGTTCAAATACATATTGTGTAAAAGCTATCTATCTCGGAGAACGACTACTTATTACATTATTTTGGTTTCATTGTGGTTGAATATGTCTCTTGTGATTCATGAGTCCAATGAGTA
>CAHIKZ030001118.1:455000-492500 GCA_903632075.3 Acanthosepion pharaonis | reverse complement strand
TTCGATACATGACTGACGAGGCAGATTTTTCCCGCAATTGGTTACCCTTTTTTTCGGCAACAAACCAGTTACCATCCAAGCTTTTAGAACCTGGTCTGTCCTTCTATTTACTCATAGCTGGTGGCGGGGGAGGGGAAGAAGAGGAGTCATACCTTTCCCAAGGGTATTAGTACGTAAGTGAATATAATGTATCTGATTGGAATGCGAACCGCTATCCATTACTTCACCGTATACATTTGAGTAGGTGTAGGTAACGCCCCTAAACTCTTCTTACACAGGGATGGTCTCGCTAACATTTGAAATTTCGGCGCTACTGTAGTTTGATATCTACCATCCAGTTTTTACTAAAGTAAGATATCTACTATTTATTTTCTACTATGGTATGATATCTACCAAGTGTTGGAAGTATGAAATATGTTAGGGTTAGGGGTTAAATGAAGGGAACAGTGAACTGGTTATGTATGAAAAATTATTAACAATTTTTATACAAAAAAAATCATCAAATAGTCATTTTAATGTTTGTAAACTGATTTGATAACATTTAAAAAAAAAAAACAGTAAACAGGTCAAAGTTTTTCCTGATCATTTTCCAGTAATAATAAGTGCATCGTCATTTACGGTAGGTTGCAAATGCCTCGGTAGTTATACTACAGTAGTACTGAAATTTTATTGATGGTAGAGTAGGCAGAGTTTTATATCCAAGGTCGATAAACACACCTGTTAAAATATTTCTAACTGGCTAAAAAAAAAAAAAAAACACTCACCAAAAAAAAAAAAATTATCTTTACCATACAACTGGTATCAAAGTCAACTATAAAACTTTAATGGTTTTTTCATTGCAGAAGCGTGTACTAAATAACAATATTAAATTTTAACAAATGAAACGTGAAAATCAACGCATTGCTTAATGCCATATGAATCCCCCCCCCATCAGCAGGATAGACTGGGTTCTGTAGCTTTGGATGGCAACTGGTCTACCGCAGAAAGAAATGGCAACCTACTGCGGGAAAAATCTGCCTCGTCAGTCATGTATTGAAAGATACATGATCGCCTAAGCGTGTGCCACGCATGTCACATAACTGACTGATAAATCAAAAACTATTTTTAAGTAACTTTTTATAGTATGTTTGACATTGCAAGTTATACAATATATCAATAATTTTTCGACGGTTTAAATTTAGTTACTTGTCAGGTATAAACTTAGCAAGATAGCTAAGACAATCATAATTCATAAAGAAAATAAATTACTATATATAGGGAAATATTCTTTTAATATAATTAATATATGACAGTTATATACAATGGTTGTCCTAGAAGATATAGTATTTTAATATGTTGGCCAATGTAGTTCGAGGCGGATATTGGGTATATGACAGTACGGGTTAAATTTCCCGACCAGTAACCCGTAATATTTTTCCTCGTTACAGATAGAAGCTGAGCGGTAGTCTGAAAAATAACGTCTGGCATGAAGATGTGTACGAAGCAGAGGTGTTTCTTTGAATTCCTTTGTGAGAGGAAAAATTGCATCCAATGGAATTCATCAACGCTTGCTGAATATTTACTAAATGTGAGCACAGTCAGGCAGTGGGTAATGGGTTTTATTACTGATGACAGTGATGTGTACGACAAGCCAGGTTCTTATCTTGGCATGCTGATTTTTATTTATCACTGGTGTAAATACATATGAATTTCCGATGTGGGAAACAGTATTTTATAACTGAACATTCAAGAGGAGGTATTACTTTCAGAGCATCCCTCGCTTAATAAAAAACAGTGTTATTTTTTCTATATGTTTATTTTTTTCTCTATCCTTAACATCTGTTACGGTAAAACAGACATAAAATTAATAAGTGAATCCTACCCCGATTTGAACGTCCGTCCGTCTTAAATGTAAGGAAGCGAATAAGATATTCAATACGTCAGGTTTCTGTTGCTTGAATAGTAAGGTTAGCTTTCAAAGAAGTGTGAATTTATACGACATTGATTTTAAGCAAAAGGTCTAATGACAGAGTGCCTAAAAATGGTATTAGGCAGAGCACAGAGATACTAGCCAAAAGTAACGCGAAACAATTTTTACCCAAAGTAGAGAGAAGTGCTGAACCATATAACGCCGTCATTTATTAAACTATACTGTTAGTGTAATATCACAGGCAAGATGGCACGCGGACGATCTCATCTTTGCTTCAAGGACGTCTTTCTTTCTTTGTTTTCATTATAATAATCATTCTGTCCAAACGTCTTTGATAATTCGTGCTAACCTTCATATGTTATAGTCTTATGTATCACTTGAATATCTTTCTTTCTTTGTTTTCATTATAATAATCATTCTGTCCAAAACTCTTTGATAATTCATGCTAATGTCCATGTTATAGTCTTATTGTATATTACAATAATAAATAAAATATTATAATCTTCTGTATGACTTGAATGTCTTTTCATTATAAAGTCTAATAATTCATGCTAACGTTCATATGTTATAGACTTCTCTATCACTTGAATATGCCTGCTTCTCTGTCTCAAGCTGTAAATATCTGTCAATCTATTCTAGTCCCTTCATATCTATATATTTGTCTGTTTATCTCATTATATCGTGTGAATTTCTGCATATGGCATTTATTCTTGTTAAAGGTTTTCTAACTTGCTTTGAATCTGTTATATTTTATTATGCAAACGAAATGCAACATAAATTTTTACTTATATATGAATCTAAAATTAAAACAAATGTTTCTTTTTGTGGAATATTTGAGACTTAAGAACTTGCTTTACTTTTCAATTAGGCTACAAAGCATAAACTAACAAGCGTATTTAAAATGTACCATATATACTTAATTCCAACTGAATCTAACTGAATACTTCTTTTGAAATCTAGATTACTTTTTCCACAATCGCGGTATTCGAAAGCTCATGAATTTGAGCATATAAATCCCACACCCATAAAATTATGCGAGGAAATGTCGTATATGAACGTACTTGGATGAATATATATGCATATATGTTATATATATGAATGTCTTACTTTTGAAGAATTTAATGTGTGTTTTTGCGTCAAAACGGCTTTTGCTGTTAAGATTCTGTTGCCTCACATTCTTCTGGACATCAAAATCAAAGTAGCTCACCCAATTCGTAGACGTTCTCTTTCTCAAACACACACACACACACACACACACACACACACACACACACACACACACACACACACACACACACACACACACACACACACACACACACACTGACATTTGCTCAGATTTCCAAGAACCGCCACTTTGTGGAACAGAATCCCGAGAGGAACGCTTCTCCGATCACTACATTCATAATCTCTTGAAATCTAGGGTCAACGGTTATCTATCCTTTATATTCTTATAATGTGCACTTCTTACTTTCTCCCATCACACTTTTAACCTCATTCTATAAATCTCTACCTTGAGTGGCTCTTGTATTGAGTAAACTATCAGAAAAAAATAAGCACGAATACATATATGATGTTATTGAAGTCAACACTCAGAGGCGACAGACTGTTTCATGCTAAACGCAATCATCAGGCCACATGCACTGTTTTTTTTCCGACTATTTATATATACGAATCAGTGGTGCATTATGGGTAGTCTGTTACATTGTGGGTAGTCTATTCTAACGGTTATTTTGGCGTGAGTCGTTTGTTTATTTATTTATTATTAATTTATTTATTTGGATTAATTTATTTTACTTGTTTTTACTTATTTATTTATTTTTATTTATTCTTTGCAGTTTTCGGTTTTTAAGTAATGTAGTAAGAGTTTATTTTTGTGTCTGCATTTTGAGATAAGCCCTGATCGTTTATTTAGTAGTTTGTTTTTGTCTAGGAAGGTAATTATAGCTCTTTTTCCTCCAAGCAGAGTTTGCTGTTTCGGATTTATTGTTGTAGGCTATCCCATAAATAAAGCATACCTAAAACTATATTTGTTCATATAATGTTATTCATGCACATTTATGATATATCAGATATACAGATATATAATTCTGAACAGAATTCCCCACAAAATGAACGTGGAGGAGGGGTATGGCTTACCCTATATGAATAATTCAAGAAAATGATTTTACTAGGTTTAACTTATTTAATTTATCTCGAATTTCACTTTAAGACCACTTTAAATTTATGCCTATTGTAATGAACACTTAAAACTTGTAAGTAAACATTCGCCACAGAAATTCTGTATTTCTACAATATATTGATATTACATTTCGAGACGAAATATAGATACAATTTGGCTAAAGCCTGTTGTCGCTTTACCATCATCATCAGTAGCGTTTATTCAACTGTTTGAATGTTGCAATCTACTGATGATTCAGTTAAAGAGTAAGTATTTACTCTGTCCCCCCACTAGGACGAGATGTGACACAAGGTCTATTTTTAGGTGGGGACCCGAGCGCGTACACCCGGGACAGGAACAAAAATTCCCCTCAGCCCCCGCAATCATCGGTTGCGCTGGCCTTGTCGCGAGCACCGATCCCTCCCTCTGGTGCAATGGGAGGGCGCAGACTCTGGCAGCTGTTACCCAGGACCTCTCAGTATAATTTCCTCAGTTGCCCCTCTGTCCTTTGACAGAGAAGCCCCTGAGCGCACTCTGTCCAAGGACAGAGACGCAACTGAGAGATGATTAGACGTGTACCTACTCAAAAAGAGTAAGTTACGCGCTCCAGTTAAAGAGTAAGTTTAACTGTTCATGAGTTAAGAATATATTTTGTTACCGCTTACACAAATGTTAATGCAAATGATTATATTTCGTCTTCGTATGCATCCTCTTCTTCTCCCCCCAGCTATGGGTAAATAGCAGGACAGACCGGGTTCTATAGCCTTGGATAGCAACTGGTCTACCGCACACAGAAATGGCAACCTACTGCTGAAAAAAAAAACTGCCTCGTCAGTCATGTATCGAAAGATACATGATCGCCTAAGCGTGTATCATGCATGGCACATGACTGGATTGAGTGTTGTGGTGAAAAGAAGGTGTGGCATATTTATTTTTATTATATACATTTGATGATAATTGTTTTTATTTATTGATGGTTGTTTTTTGTTGTACGATTATTTGTTCAAGAATCCTAATTCTGTTTGATTTTGCTCGTATTTTGGTATTGTTTGTAAGTAGCTGTCTAATGTTACTATGATCACCTTAATGTCTATTAATGTGTTGCCTGATCCAATAAGTGGCAGGTGAGTCTCTGCGAAAATTTGGTTGTGGTATGCCCCATTTAAAACGTTTTGTGATATTTTTTATTTACAGAGAATCATTCTCCGAGTAGTCAAGTATATTCATACATAACATTAATCTTATACAATGGTGAACTTTGGGTTATATTATTTTTAATAATTAATCTGTTAGTTTTTAATTTTTTTGTAGTAAATAATGAATTTGATGTATTTGTTTTCATCGACTGGCTTTATATATTCATGCATGATACATTTTTTTATTACTGTTTCGTCCGTTTTATAATTGTGGTTAATTTGATTAATCAAATGCACCATAGTTACAAATAATTACGTATGGCTACACGGTCATATATCCCACGAGAATCGATGGACTAATTGTTGGAATACATTACTACGTTCACCTATACACTCTGTAACACTAATACTAGTCCTTCTGTAGGCTCGTATTTTAACAGAAAGGTCATCATTCAATTCCCGCATCGTTATGTCTTGACTACGCAACGCCTTGATGGCAGCTGATTTATTTCTGCTTCGACCAATGTTTGATGCAAACACCTGGCATAGTAACTTTTCAAAAATGGCCTGATCTAATTTTCTTGGCATATAAATTCAGTCTTATCAAAGTCAGTCAAATATTTTCTTTTTCATAATTGCAGCAAATCCGTATATCAAAATGAGGTTCCAAAGTCGACTTATCTGCTATATTGCTATATACTTAAAAATCTTAACGGGCATGTGTTACGAAACCGTAGTTGTTATTCTTGCCATATGATCTTGGTAATAATATTTTAGTTTATCAGTAAATATATGCTATTTGCCTTAATCTGAAATTTATAATATCTTATGGGAATCAGTATTCTAACATTGACAATTCCAATAAATATGCCTGAAAGAATAAAATTTAGTTTTAGTTTGATAGTTTTAGCGTCTGAATAATTATATAAGTAACGAAAAAATAACACTTACATAACTATGAGCATCTACTTCTTGAAGGGAAATTATAATTTTTTTTTATATAACCAAATCTACACACTCACTCAATAATTGATTCACTCACTCAATAACTCACTCACTTACACATATATAAACATTTACCAAGCATGGCTTAATCTCGCACAAAGCTATAAGTGTGAATCATTCAATGGGGACAAAAATTATTCGCTACGGAAAAATGCATTATCCTTACTCATATCTATCTATATATAAAATTCTGCGTTAGTCCGTCCGTTACACCATTTAAAATAGTCATGCATCGACCGATCGAAACCAAATTTTAGGAAGAAATGCAAACTGGTAAGCGGATATAAAGTGCAGTTGGTTTTACTAGTGTGCGTAGTTTAGTACAATACATTTTCATTTTTTGGAAAATTTTCATTTTTGGGAAAAATTAAAGGTTTTATCATTTAACATACAAAATACTCCCACTATTTTAAAAACAATTTAATGATTAAAATAACAAATACTTATTTAATAAAAATGCAATTCATTTTTAAATTCTATTTAGCTTCATTTTTTAAGTTTTTTATTTAGTTTCTATTTTAGTTGTGAATTCTTTTATCTCTGCTTTATTGAATTTCAGTACATTATTTCAAGACTTGTTTCATTGCATCTCATTATTAAAACTTTCTAACAATTGCTGTTATTTTTGATAGCACAGGTACAATAGTAATATAAGATTCAGTGTCATATCACGAAGAATGAAACTTTTGACTTATTCATCTTTTTCCCCTCTTGGTTGCGTATCGATCATATGATTTAAGTTTCGATCAGAGATCAAATCTGGAACTTTAAACAGTGTACCCCATAGCTTCACCAAGAGTGAAAATAATTATTGTACGCAAATGAAAATAGTCACACGACATTGGAATGGAGAAAATGGCTGGTTCGTCTTAGCCAACTGTTGATATAGTTCTGCAGCTAAATATGAATGGTGTGTGTTTGTTACTTTTCGTAGCCTAATCGTTAATGAAACAGGGTTTTAATCAGAGAAGAGGAGTGTCCAAATTCCCTTTTAAGTATATTCTTTATTTACGTTCCATCTTGCATGTTTTACGGCCGTATTATGTGAAAGCGTATTGAGTTTGATGATAAAAACAACAAAATAAGATGAAATAAAAGCTAGTTAAAAAACAACAACAAAAAAACTGATAATTCGTCCACGATTGTTTGACGCAAAACCTAATCTGTCGTAACTTTATATGTCATACAGTTTTTCCGGTGTCATTCTCAAACGTAAGGGAATGAAACATGAAATAAACACACTGCAACGAGATGCCATAAAATGATTGGCAGGGTAATATTACCATATTAATAAAAAATATTACAGTCTTCAATTATATGGTTCAAACTCAATCTTCTTATGAATATCTTTTAAAATGATGCTAATAGTTGTAATAAAAGAAAACGATAATGGACGTCGAGTTTTATTACCGTTGTGTTCATTGCACGTTTTCACTTTGACATGTCGCAGAAAATTAAAAAAAAATCACTAAAATAATAGTTACGTTGTTAATCCCTGCAAAAATGAATTTTCTATTTTATTTCATACAAGGTTTCACATACACTCATGTGTTTCATGCGTAGATAATCTTACAATAAACAACAGATAATATATATATATTTTCTTTTCAACACCATCACTTGATAAGACACAGAGTGTGTTGAAACAAAATGGCTATTTTTGTAGTGATTTTATAACATACTTATGTTATAAATTTTTTTATAAAAATAATTATATATATATATATATATATATACATATATATATATATTTGTTTAACATTCTTTTTATTGATACAAGTATTTAAGTAAGTGCTTTGTTTATAATAAACAGTATTAAATAACATTTACCGGCCTGAATGTCCGAGAAATTTCACAGAAAATATTCGTCCTTCGACAGGATAAACATATTCCCCGAATATATTACCCCACTGAATGAGATGTGTGATGAACTTAATACAAGGAAGTGAAGTTTACGAGGATATAGCGGATAGATAACAATTGTCCCTCGATTTGAAGGGGTTAATTTTTTTTTAGTGTTCCCCTAATACAAGGCTCAAGAGCCGCTCAAGTTATAGGATTATTGAATGCGGTATTACCCAAGAATTAAAGCAGTAGAATCTCTCGTTCGGTCAGGAACAGCATGTCTAAGCAGAGACCCAGATACAGACAAATCTCGATTTTGCGGACTAAAGAACTAACTAGGAGAAGCGGGATTACAAAGGCTGCTCGGAGGTGACCTCACATCTATTACTCCATTTTTATAGAGTTTTTGAAGGATATACCAATAAGAGAGAATAGGGAAAATAATTACGGCTGGATGGTTGGATGGTTGGCTGCTTTTCTTTAACTGCATATCAACTTCTATGGGTAATTTAATGCCAAAATTTAAATATTTTGAACACAATCGTATGCCTTCAACTACAGATAAAATGTATTGTTGATAACTTTACTACAAATATGTATTGTTCATATTATTTTGTATAAAAATGTATTGCTGGTATTTTTATACTTTTATAGTGTTTTGTTTTGTTTTGTTTGGCTGGCTTCACTATATGCCCATAGTTAGGATACTAACATGTATTACCACTCTTGGTCAGGATAGACAGCAATTAAAAGGTAGTTCCACGCTCCTCAAAACCTCCAAAATCTCGATCGGAGGCCAAAAGTCGCGTGAGTCGACCAATTATTTTCTGTCTAGCTGTTAGGAGAGGAAATGCAACACGAATCATTTTTCTGTGCTTAATGACTCTCATTTTGTTTGAACATTTGAAAAGAGACAAGATTTTATACAAATGAAGGAAAAAAAAAATTCTTTTTTTTTTAATTTAATTTCGCTTGACCAGGATCTGGTGCTGGATGTAATTCATCGATATACCCAGGAATATACTACTGGATGGAATATATTTCTGAGTATATGTATTTTTTTTTGTAAAGTTTTAACTTTAACAAATTCAGAATGTCTTCAACCTAAACTAAAGAGCAATAAATTCTTAAACTGTCAAGGTTGTACTGTTCGAGCAAGTATTCTGGCGGGAGTATGTTCCACAAAGTAACTGTTCTTGGATAGACACTTTAATAGTAGAATATAAGCATATATTTTTAAAATGATAAGAAACTGACAGAATGCGTTCGAACTAATTAAAATTCTGAAATGTTCGTGTAATTGAATACTTATAACGCCGTTAGTTATTAAGTAGTTTATATTTACATACTTTTACCCTTATTGGATAATATACAAGTACACATTTACTTGGGTTGCTCCCACGTTGCACGAGGACAGTTCACCAAAGAGGTTGCATTAAATGTAGTGGTTTTCTCCCCAAACTCCCCGATGGTTCGACCGTATAGAGCCATCCATAC
The DNA here is from genome assembly GCA_903632075.3 of Acanthosepion pharaonis. Lineage (NCBI taxonomy): Eukaryota > Metazoa > Mollusca > Cephalopoda > Sepiida > Sepiidae > Acanthosepion > Acanthosepion pharaonis. The sequence continues at coordinate 482,947 of CAHIKZ030001118.1, read as the reverse complement.
CTTGCACAATAGTACGTGGGTCTCTCAGCATCAGGCAGACTTAATCCAATGAGAAGAAAACAATCAAGATAATTGGAGACTAGCCGCGTACGATTTGAGAAGTGTGACGGTAAAAATGGCGGGGTTTTTAATGTCCGAATTTTATCACATTGATATGACTCCTACTTACATACATACATATTACATACACACACACATATGCATACATACATACATATGCATAAATATTGATAAATCGCATACGCGCATTCATCAATATGGGTTTACCGATATAAAACTTATGGACGGCAGTCACGTTAGCAACACACGAAGATGAACGTACGCTATATGCATAAACTAGTTACATGGTTTAAGTACACGTTATAATTGCATGAATAATGTATAATGTGATGTAAGTATCAAAATAGCAGTATGTAGCTAAAATCTTTCTTTCCTGCCTTTGGTAGGAGTAGTCGGGATATGTAAAAAGAAATGAGACCGTCCACCAGCCAATAAAAAAAAACCTAAAACAACAAAAAAAACCCCCCAAAAAACAACTTTTTTTATCTGTCTCGTACGAGCACGAAAAATTCTTATCGTTTGTTCGACGTCTTTTTTCGATATATTCCATCTCCGAATAAACGAGAGGCATTATTCATAGAAAAATGATTCGCATTGTATTTTTATTCCCAACCACCATTAGTCAACCCATAATAATATGGAGTTCGAATTCCAGTCGAATCCATTACAATCACTTACGTGCTAATACCCTTTGGAAAGGTGTGAATCCTCTTCTTCTCCCTCCAGCTACGGGTAAATAGCAGGACAGACTGGGTTCTATAGCCTTGGATGACAACTGGTCTAGGAGAAGGACAACTCTGAATTCAAAACTTGCGGAGGGTCGTTTGGGGACCTTGTGACACTTAGTGCACCAGGTCTCCGTATTCGGTCCTGCAAAAAGGGTGGATGGTCCTGCACAAAACCTTCACCACTATAATCAAATCTCATGTGCTATTGTCGGGCTGTCGGTTTCCTGGGAACTGATCTGTTTGACCCGCATACGTCGAATTCGACGGGAGCGTCGAGTATGAATATATATATATATATATATATATATACGTGTGTGTGTGCATGCGTGTGTGCGTGTGTACAAACCATTGTGCAAATTAATTGAAACAAAACGAATAATACACTATTGTTCGGGCTATCATCCTCATCTTTGTCGCCATATTTATCACAGCATTTCGGCCGATTTACGCTCCGACCTCCTTCAGGTAGTTGGAATGTCGAACTGAACCCTTTATTTCGTTCGCTGGAGTAGACTGTTCTAGTTCTACATTCCATGTTTAATGGATGTCAGTTATCAGTTATCTCCTGTTAATTCCCCTCTCCAAGTTCTCCACTGCTTTAATCAGGTATTGAACTCACACTCTTTGGGTCCTGTCACTGGATCTAACCAACGCATTTATCCACTGTGCCATGTGTCTTGAGGATATCTGTATATGGCACGTGGAACTAGAACCGTCTACCCCAGTGAGCGAAATAAAGGGCTCAGTTCGACATTCCTGAAATATGGCGACAAAGATGAGGACAATAGTCCGAATAATGTAAATAGTGTACATAATACCTCATCTCAGAAATATAGACCGATATATATATATATATATATATATATATAGAGAGAGAGAGAGAGAGAGAGAGAAAGAAAGAGAAAGAGAGATACATATATACAAGTGGTTACAGAAAGTGAAAGTAAAAGTAAAATGAGGTGTTTGAGGAAAAGATAAAGAGAAGGACGGAGATCAAGATCAAAGAATCAGAAGATATCAATTGACATTACATTTAAAGTTCTGAAGATTATAGTTATCAGGTAAGCAAGTAAGAGGAAGGAACTTCCACTGTCGAGAAGTGTGAGAGAAGAAGCTGTCGGAGTAGAAGAGGTGGTTACATTTAACTATTTTGACAGTAAAAGGGTGGGACCAAGATGCTAACCTAGTAGCACCCTTAAATTCATGCAGTTGGGGCACCAGTGAAAGTTGCTCGTCAGAGCAGTAGCTACGAAAATATGACAGAGGGAAGCCACATCATGTCTGTAAGAAATTGACTGGAGTCGAGATGCAAGGCAGGACCTATAACAATGCATATCCGTCTTTATATATATATATGAAGAATTAAGGAATTTATTTTTATTCCGACATTTATTACATTAAACGTTATTATATTTGAAATCGATGAACATTTTTATTTGTTAAACACTGACGTAATACACACTGTTTAATAAATAAAAATGGAGCATCTATTTCTAATACGATGTATCCACTATAATAACGATTGAAGTAATATTATATGAAGTTTTATAATATTCGTAAATTAAGACCTATCAAACTCTATCCGTCGCATAATCGTTGATAATACAAATATAATAACATCATCCACATGTACAAAAAGGCTAAAAATAATGGAAGCATTATTAATAAAAAAGAAAAAGCCAAAACTCAGTAATATCAGCTATGAACACGGCCACAATGTGCTGACTGTGTTTAGAAAATAAAAACATTCCTACAACTCTAAATACATAAATAAAACAATGCATATATTCAGTTAAAAGAGAAATTTCGTAGAAAAAATGCATTCTCAATATAGTAATACAGGTTTAGTTCCTAACAGAGAACTTATATCTTCTACGAAATTACTCGAAAATTCAGACCGATAAATGTAATTAATACTGCTAAATTAAAAACAGAACATTTACTTAAATAAATTGTATTTATAAAAATAACGTATAAACAGAAGATATATTAAATAATTGTTGGACATAATCCATTTCATTATATATATATATATATATATATATATATATATATATATATATATATATATATATATATAATTATTTATTTAAAAATTATAACATAATCATGTTATAAAATCACTAGAAAAATAGCCATTTTGCTTCAACACCTCTGGTGTCTTATCAAGTGATGATGTTGAATGTTTATTGTAGAATAAAGGTTTGAAAAAGGTTCAAATTAATTAACCACACCTCGTAAGGGGAAAACGCTGTCACATGAGCTGAAATGACCAATCAAAATACAAGTATAATTTACTCCGTATACACCAATCATATATTTGTAGATATATATATATATATATATATATATATATATATATATATATATATATATATATATATATATATATGCTCCTGAAAAAAAATTATTTAGGTTGATCTCTCTAGGAAGGAAGTGTGGGTTTGTAAGCAGTGACTATTACGGCTAATAATACAAGACTCTTCGGTAAATCGAATCGAGTTCTCTCAGTCACTGTGTGTTTATCAAGAATTAAATGCGCTTTAATTCACCTTCATCACTGCCGTACGCCAACGGCTTAGTGGTAGAATCCCCGACTGAAGTCGGAATTCGATCCTAGCTAGAGGCAACCGGGCGTCTCGGCACATTGATGAACTGTGATACAGCGAAACAGTCTGTCTGTGGATGACAATCTATCTATCTATCTATCTATCTATCTATCTATCTATCTATCTATCTATCTAAATATATATATATATATATATATATATATATATATATATATATATATATATATGGCTGCGTGTTTGTATGTGTGTGTAAAACATTATTTGCAAACTACTTGGGGGCAATGAGAAAGACTGCCTTGTATGTGTGTTTGTGCACATGTATGTGTCTGTGAATGAAAAAGGGCAGGATTGATGAGAGAACATAATACCTATACTTAACAGGCATAGGAGCTAACGTTTGTCCGGAAGTGGAGTAAACGTTTCCCCTTTACTTTAGATGGGTGAAGACGCTTTGTCCCGGGGATTCCAACCCTACGGCAGCACCTTCAGTAAGAGCGGTACGGTAGGTGTAATATCGATGCCAGTGTGACGGTGATCGCGGAGACTTGGGAAAAAATCTTTGTCCTTATGTGGTATAGCTCTCCTCACGTTAAAAATACATTGTGTCACTTCCTACCTTAATACGGAGGCCGGGTAAATACGCCTATGAAGGTAACTTTTTGGATACACAACGGAAAGAGAGCCGGAATAATACATTTGTTTTGTTTTTACGGCCACGCCTTTGGCAATCTGATTAATACCGCCAATACCGCCATATATATATATCGAATTTGTTTTCTTTCTTATACAATATGACGTCATATGTTTTCACAAGGCGTCTACGTAGACTTTTACATTTTTATGCTCAAGTTATAGTAACATTTTCATCATTCACTGGAGGACACAATTATTATTATTATTATTATTATTTCAATTCTATTCTGATTTGCTGCTTGATACAATCATTTACCAAGTCTTTTCCTGTGACCTGTGGTAAAGGAAGGTTTTTCTGAGAATGTTATTGAGCATATTACATTTAGCGCGTTTTTTTTTTGGTGTATATAAGCGGGACTCATGAACACAAACTTTTGTATCTCAGATAGTGACAGCTTTCCTAAGATTTTCTTAATGTGTATATCAATGCTACCATTTATTATTGTAATAGTGGTTGTTTTTAAATGCTACATGCTTGCATTTTCTACTTCCAGGTCCTTATATTTTGAATGTTGAATTTGCTGAAATGCTTTTTTTTTTATCACACAGAATGGCCGTATATATGAAATAGAACTTGTGTTTTTTTAAGGCTACCATTATTATATCTGTTATATTATATTATATCTGTTATATTGAATGCTATCGTCCGTTGAGAATATATAGTAAGCCCTAGAGCACTGTATATAATGACCTCACTAAAAAAGAGAATATTATTATTATTATTATTATTATTATTATTATTATTATTGATATTTGTTAAAATATTAACATAAATCTTTTATTCTGTCATTCTGCTTACTGGTTGGACATATGTTAGGAAAATATACATAAATTATATCAGTCAAGATCATAAATATTAACGTTATAATTCCATATTTTGCATTGGAAGTGTTTAAGTCGAAAAGGAAAACAAGCCTTTATATATATATATATATATATATATATATATATATATATATATATATATATATATATATATATATATATATCATACACTGTTACGTTAGAACATGTAAGTAATTACTACAAAATTGTACATTTTGTTTCGACGTTTAAATGAAACGTTTCTTCAGGTAATTAACAATGATAGTAATAAATGATCTCATTTAAAATTGGAATTAATGAAATATCACTTCATTTTCCGTTTTGGGAAAAATTTCCATACAAGGTAAAAAGGATTTTTATGAAGAAAAAGCGAAAGAAAATAAGAAATCAACAAAAGGAAGAGGAAATAAAAGAAAGACAAAAGAAAGCATAAGAAGAGAATAGAGAAAAAAGAAAGAGAAGAGTATATTCAAAATTACACAGATAAAAGGAAGAGGAAAGTTAAGAAAATAACATGAGAAGATGGTGATATGAATTAAGCCAATGAGATCATATTGAATAAGGGAATTCAAATTTGAGCGGAAATGAAACAGCGATAGATGCTCTGTCAATTTTAAATAAGATCGTTTATTACCATCATTGTTAATTATATTTGAAACAGACGACCCATTTTTTTATTTATTATACCTTGTGTATTACGCTGTATTACGTCAGTGTTTAACAAATAAAAATAGGGCATCGATTTCAAATATAAACTATCAACCATAATAACATTTCATGTAATAAATATGTCTGATTAAAAATCAATCCCTTAATTTTATATATATATATATATATATATACATGCACACTTATATATATACATGTGTGTGTGCATATATATATATATATATATATATATATATATATATATATATATATATATATATTATTTTTATTTAGAAAATTTATAACATAAACATGTTATAAACTCACTACAAAAATAGCCATTTTGTTTCAACACCCCCGGTGTCTTATCAAGTGATGATGTTGAATGCAAAACAAATGGTTTTAAAAGTTTCAAATTAGTTAACAATCTTTCACAAGGGGAAAACGTTGTTCCAAAAGCTAGAATGACCAATCAAAATACAAGTATAGGAAAATTCAAAAAGCCTGACAACGAAGTCATGTTATAATAGCTATTCAGATCGTTAAAATACGGGTGAAGTTATACTTGGATATATATATATATATATATATATATATATATATATATATATATATATATATATATATATATATATATATATCAAGAAGCAATAAAAAGTGATTTTTTTCATAATTTATACCACCATATACATAACAAGGATTAGGTTTTCTATTAGTTTAATTTTTATTGTTGAAAGAATTTGTTATGCATACCATTTTTAATGGCGTTTCAATTTCTTATGTTTGTGAAGTGATGTGTTTTAAGTCTAACAATTTCTGACAATCAGCTATTGCTGAAACTGTATATTCTCTCGTCCTGGGCTATCATTTTATATAGTGCAACATGATGCATCTTATATCACTATCTATTGTATATCACTATCAGAAGTATTTACACAATGTTCTGACCACAAACTATAACGTTTCCTGTTAAATTCTTAAATATAACAAAAGTAGATGAAACCGTAACTGCTATGCCGAGTTTCATTTCTTGCACTTCTCACTTGTGGAACTTCCTTTCATCCTCATGCTTTCCAGTCAAATTTAATCTGTAAAAATTTAAATGCAATGCCAATCGCTATAGATTGTCCTCCAGGTTGCACTTTTCTCTTTCTATTAATTACTAATATTTCTGTTCCTAATTCCTCCACAACCTGTAACACCTTGCGTGCTAGTGGTTGTACTGCCTTGTTTGGGGGCGGGGGAGGGGGGATACCGATACAAAAAAACAAAAACAAAAAAAACACAATATACAATAAAAAAAATTAAAGACCTGAGCCTTAACTAACAGTTCAATGGTTAGAATAATAAAAAGAGGCTAATAATTTCTAAGTTTACGCCTTGAACCAATTAAATACAAATAAACTGTTTTTTAGCATCGCAAATTATTTTGTATTTATAAAAGTTTTCATATATTGAATATATTGAATATGATATTATCTCTATTTTCATTACTTCAAACGTTATTTTTAGCGGATAACCGTATTTGAGTAGACGTTCAGTTTATTTTAAGCAGTATTTATTTATGCGCAATCTAGAAAACTTCATAAAAACATGCGTCCTCTAAGTCGGACGCAGGTTCGGACCCTGCCGAAGAATATATTTTCTTTACTTAGTTTTCCCATGGCAGGTAGATTAAGTAAACACTATTTAAAATAAACGGAGCGTCTACTCAAATATGGTTATCCACTATGAATAACAATATTCTTGATAACAATATGTCGGATTAAAAAAATATGATGTTTATAAAATATTTAGTACTATCTATATACATTAATACACTTGTTCGCATTTATCTACAAACTAGCAGTAGAGCCCGGCGTTGCCCGGGGATGTAATAGTAAGAGATAGATCAACTATCGACCATCATAAAGACTGAAAAATAAAATTGACAAAGATTATTGTTTAAGGTTGACGGACACGCATGTCTTAATTAGTTTTTTTTTCTTTTTTTTTTTTTTTACGAATTGGTCAAACCCAAACTCAAACAAAAACATTGTTTTCAATCGTTATGAGTCTACCAATTGAATAGAATTTTATTATAAACAATTGTCTTGTAAATGGAATTTTTAAAGCATTCTGAATATAAAAATAAAGAAAAAAGTCTGCTAGACAATAAGAAACACTACCTGCCAAAAAAAGTGAAGTTTTGTTGAAATCGGTTGAAAAATGTAGGAAATCCGATCCCATATATAAATGAACACACACACACACACACACACACACACACACACACACACACACACACACACACACACACACACACACACACACACAAACAACCTGTGTTTTATAATAAGTATAACTCGATATGAGTTGTCCCCCTTTCATTCTTGTGATGCCTCTTAATCGTGTTTTCAAATTGATTTCGTGCAAAAACAATTGTGTTTTTCCAATTTTTGGTGCTGTTAGAACCACCGCAAGGTAATTTTACGTAGTCCTGTGAAGTTTTGTTGAAATCGGTTGAAAAATGTAGGAAATCCGATTCAATATATAAACGTACACACACACACACACACACACACACACACACACACTCTGCGTTTTATAATAAGTAAGATATATAACAAAAGTCACGTGAGGGGACCAATTATTTTCTGTCTAGCAGTTAGGAGAGGAAGTACAGCACGAATCATTTTTCTGTGCTTAATGACTCTCATTTTGTTTGAGCATTTGAATAGAGACAAGATGTCATACAGATGAAGTTTCTTATTGGTCGTCAGAAAGAAAGAAAGAAAGAAAGAAAGAAAGAAAGAGAGAAAAAAAAAACTTTATTTTTTTAAAAATTTAATTTCGCTTGGCCACTCCTGATTAGACAGGAAAGAAAGATCTGATGTTGTTTGGATACTTACTGATTGTCTTATATATTATTCACGACCAAAGTCATGCTTAAGTCACGTAACTAGACTATGTCTGAAGTATTCATTCAACAACGGGTATTGCTGACATGTCAACTGAATACACCATCTGTAAGTTTTGTTACTGTCAAACAATACTCATGAATATGTTATAATATATGAATGTAAGCCTCTTATCAAAATCTATGCATATGTAATTGTATACTTATACAAGTTTACTTAAAGACATACGAAAGTACTTGGTTACGGATTTTTCTTATTATTTTTTCCTTATTTCGAACAATTTCCCAGGTTTCTGGTAAAAACTTGTATATACATAACTTGATATCTGTCGGCACTCATGAATCATTATCAAAAATTTATTTTTCATTGCTGTGTTTTTTTTGTTTTTTTTCTTTCTTAATATCGCATTTTCACGCGTCATGTTATTTAAAGTAACGCGCTTTCACGCATAACTTTGTCTTGTATCTTTTTTAGTTAGGAAATATACTTCGAATGATTCATTCCACGTGTTCATCCAATCTTGTGAGTAAAATTGGATAGCCGTGCTAGCACGAAGTCACAAGTCATCGTGGCCGAGAACTTGAGCGTGCTGGCATAGGTTCAATTTTTTGATCACCCGAGATAACACGTTATCTCCCAGAAACTGTAACTAAGGTCTGCTCAGTATAGTTGCAGTATAGACCACAGGGCTCTGTAGGTTTTGAACAAATACAAATGCGCCTGAGCAAGCATGTGCAATAAGGATTGGCTAGCCGCCTGATTAGACGAGTGGCTAGCTATAATACATACATACATACATACATACATACACACACACACACAAACACACACACACACACACACACATATATATATAATGTTTTTTGGAAGGATGTACTGGAAGGGCCATAAATCGAAAATGTACAGAAATAAACACACTCTCCTATGAGTAGCATTCTTAATGTACTATGCTTATTTATAAAATCTTTAGAATCAGCCCCCCACCCTACAACACCTCCTTCTAAATAAACTTTACACATACACACACACATAAACATACATAAACACACACACACACATATATATGATACGATAAAAAACAAATCGGAGACATTTATCAACCTAACATATTTCACTTTTATTAAAGTTTCATAAGGGAATGAGATATGGAGAAAAAGAAGAAATTTTGGTATTTTTACTTTTGTGTTGTTTTATTTTTATTGGGCAGTCATGTTTCATGTCCATTCGACCTGTTAAACAAACGTTAGTATAATTTATGGCGTTCCAAATTCATGGAGAGACGGCGCGTCCATTCAAAGTTTCAAGGAATCAAAATCAGCGAAAATCTAACACAAAACTACAAATACCGGAATTTCTTTCTTCTATTTCTCCATATGTCATTCTCTGATGAAGCTTTAATAAAAGTGAAACATGTTAGAACATGTTAGAACACGCTAGATTCATAAACGTTTATTATTTGTTCTTTATATTATCATTCTGTCGAAATATGAGCAAACAATTCTAGGCTAAAGAGAAATTTAAAGAAATCATGTGAAATTTCCAGTCGAAATTTGATTACCAGCGCATTGATTAACTTTTATTGAACTCATTTAAAGATATGGGAGTTGCCTATTGAGGAACAGGAATGTTCAGAGGGGTGTCAAAAAGGGTAAGAACGGATTGAAGTTGCTGCATGATCCTGATCGTTAGCACACAAGTCAGTTGCTGAATTTTTTATGAAGTTCTTGCTGCGTGATGAAAGATTTAGTCTGCTGCATTTAGGAAGTCAGTCTTGGCATTAATTCTTGCTATTTGGCTGTAAACCTGGTGTAGAAAAGAGTGCGCCTGTACGTGTGTTGGTTTTCGGTTATCGAGTAATTGAAAATCGGTTAAAATACATGTAGCCTGGGCGCGCATGCGCATAATTTGTTGGAAATTGCATTTGTCGCGCAGCCTGCGTTTTGAAAGTGTAGCATAGATACTGCTTGAATTATAGAAGCCTTTTTTCTAGCTTGCTTAAATGTAAAATCGGTACAACAGAGAATAAAATGTTTCTCCTGTTCATAGCATATTATTGGCTTACAAGCAACTCTCGTTTAAATATATACTGGTCTAATGGTGATGTAGCGAATGTTAGTGGTTGACTTAGAACCACCTTATTTATTTCATTGAATGTAGACAGGCTATTTGATGAATTAAATTATTTTTTAAAAGTATGATTTGGAACATTCATCAACATCCGGTTGTTACTTAAATGTACTTTTGTATATACATGTTATTGGTGTCTAAAGTAGAAGCGGCAAGCCGGATTCAAATCCTAACTTAGTCTGTTATAAACAGTTTAGCACGAATCCCCTGTAGAATCTATAATATGTCAGAAACATCTAAGTGTAGCAGATGATATAAAAAAATATTACTATTAACAACAACAACAACAACAACAACAACAACAATAATAATAATAATAATAATAATAATAATAATCCCCTTGGATACCTGGAAGTCCATGCCTCAAGGAGATACAAAAAATTGCTCTGACAAGTACGGCCCACACCTTACGAAGGGCTTTATCTATGTAATTTAATTTTTTTTTTTTTGTCAGTGGAAAGTGTCATGACGCCATTTCTAACCTTAGGTCCCTGGGCGGGACCCGGAAAGAAATGTGTAAACGCCAGAAATCAAAGAAAATAATAATAATAATAATAATAATAATAATAATAATAATAACAACCGTCTTAATAAAATTAATAATGATAATAATTTTGTGGTTAACGCACTTAAGACTATTTCTAGGAATCACTTTGTCTTCTAAAACATCTTGGCGATATCTGACATGATTGGGAGTGCGCAGGTGACAGCACTGCTTGGAAGAGCTCATGTACTGAGGAAAGTGTGTCCCTAAGCTGCGTGTAGAATCTATAATATGTCAGAAACATCTAAGAGTAGCAGATGATATCAAATAATAATAATAATAATAATAATAATAACAACAATGCATATTTGACTTTGATGCATATCCTTCCAATACCCTTATAAGACTGGGTGTCATGATAGATACATTGGGCTTCGTATATTTGTACTCGAGCATCAATTTGTTGGCTTACTGCTTTCTCATGCAATAATAATAATAATAATAATTAATAATAATATGAACAATAACAACAGCAAAAATAATAATAACCATATGTAATTTTCATGTGGAAAAAAAATGTTTCAACACGGAAAAGCAAGAAATCAAGCTGAAATATAAAATTCAAGCAGTAAATGAAATTGCACCAATCAACAAAATACTTAAACCGAAACTGCAATTAAAGGTACAGGGAAGAAGACTATATGAAAAGCGTTGTAGGTTCCATGGACAAAATAATATTTTCCAAATGGACTTCAATCATTTTTACAGGGAAATTGGAAAAGCACCCGTGGACCAAACGAGAACAGAAATGAAGGATGAACCTATGCAAGAAAAAAAAATATAAGCAAGAATAATATTAAACAAGCGCTAACAAAATGCTCAAAATGGAAATCCTAGGAAATGGCAACATATCTAACTTTTAGCTCTATCATTTATCTTTTTTTTTTAAATGATCAGTAGAAAATGTCATGAAACCATTTGTGATTTTAGGTCTCTGGTTGGGACCCGGAAGGAAATCTGTATGCAACAGAAATCAAAGAAAATAATACTAATAAGCATTAAGGATTGCGTCACGGCAGCTATGAAGTGATTCGGACCGTACAAAAGACAAAGGAAGCAAAAAAAAAAAAAAATAAATAAATAAAAAATACGACAACCAAAATTCAAGAACAGGACAAAAAGCAATTGTATGGATACTTTAGAAAAGCAATCAAGATAAATAACATACATCGATATGAATATAGCTACGAAATGGTCACTTTAAGAAAGAAACTCTTGAGAATATTCTGATAATGTTTCAAAACAACGTAATAAGAACAAAGTGTATAAAGGCCAAGATCAATAAAAATATAACAGCAACATTAGGTTGAGACAATCAAACACGTAACAAACTTATTGTTATGGGGTCCTCCCCTTTTTCATATAAGTGGACTCGACCAGTGTTACTTGGACTGCTGCCGTTAAATACCCAGAGTCAGTCAGAATACAGGGATTGAGATAGTAAGAAGACGGAGATTGTGATTGAGTTGGAGGTAGAGTAATAGTGTGAGGTAATCGCTTGTAGAAGTCACAGTTACAAGCACGTAGACTCTAAGGAAGTCCTACTTCGAGACTGTATATATCTATATGTTATTGCTACTAACCGCGTTCCTGGATTTACTAACAGTATTACCCTTTGTATTATTGTGTAAATACATTTTATTTCTTATATTTAATTCTTGCGTTTGTCATTCATTGGAGACCGAATTTCATCTCGGAATCCACAATACTTATCATAAGAATACAATGGCAGACCTACATTTTGGGGGCCCAAAACTTGAACAGATATGGGATCTCCATCGCAACCAGTAACAATAGATTTGTAGGGCTAATTAACAAAATGTAGGCTATGAATAGATTCTTACAAGCTGAATGAGTCCATACAACGTGGGTATTCGGGAGCTGCAAGCCTTCAAGAAAATTCTGAAATTTAACCAATTATAAGGGAATTTTGAAACATTGGTTTGGAGTATATTCTAAAACCAACATTAGTTATTTCAACCCATTGGCTTATGATTCTATCACTAAAATGACATTATTTTAATAACACTAAAAAAAAAAAAGAATCACATTGATTTTGTTGAAAAATTTACTCTTTAAAAAAAGTTGAGCACTTCTCGGATTAGAAGTCCTGAAGCTTAAGTTTCATTAGTATCGTAGTAGATCCACCACTGATCAAGAATAGTTATAGCTAGCTAGAAAATTAATCCAATGGAAAATATGTAAACGTATGATGTATAGTTTGAGTGGGGTTTGATTGATGTATTTTTTCCTACGGTTTATCAACCCTTTGCAGGTTATTTAAAACCAGAAAATATTTTTAGATTTACACATTTTTTTTTTATTTAATGATACAAGTCTTACTAATTAACCCATAGCGGGGGGGAAATATCTGTATCCATACCTTTCCGAGGGGTATTTGTACGTAAGTGAATATAACGAACCCAACAGGAATTAGAACTAGGTTCTTCGATTAACAATTCCGAGCCATTATTCATTACACCAACCGCGCATCCAAGCCTACAGTACTTGATATTCCCAAGTGGTCTTCCATCTAGGTACTGGCCAGGCTCGACGTTGCATAACTTCGGTGTTTCAACGTGATTTTGCCGTAATCTCCTGGAGTGAGGAAGATTTTGCTATTTACATAATCTCCAAACATTCCTTGTTTTTACCACGGGGTACTGACAGGTTCTCAGCACGAACAAGAAAAATGTCATGGTATAGAGGTGTTAAACCCAAGGACACAAAATGGCTATTACGTGCCGAGGGAAAGATGAGCGACCCAGAAACAGCAGGAGAAATAAATTTGATCTCATAATTGGGATATGAAATCAACACTATTGCTCCGCTCATTCTGAAAAGAAAGAAAACATTTTCTGTTGTAGCTACACCAACCACCAAAATATGGGTACCCAAATGTATTCCTTTTCACCATATATATATATATATATATATATATATATATATATATATATATATATATATATATACGAGGTCATTCAACAAATAAGGTGAATTTTTCGGTATAAAGACTTCTAATACAGATAGAAGCTTACTTTTTTTCTCAACGTAGTCTCCCAGCAATGTCACACACTTTTCCCATCTGTGCACAAGCTTCCATATTCCTTCAGCGTAAAAATCTTTGGACTGATGTCTCAGCCAGTCGCTCACAACACTTTTGACTTCATCGTCACTTTTAAACTTCGTGCCTCTCGTGAACGCTTTCAAGAGACCAAACAGGTGAAAGTCTGAAGGGGCAAGGTCTGGGCTGTAAGGGGGGATGAGGGAGAAGTTCCCAGCCCAGCTCGTTGATGGTCTGCACCGTTTGGGCTGCTGTGTGAGGACTTGAGTTTTCATGATGCAAGATGACTCCTTCTGACTGATGACCCCTGCGTTTGTTCTTTATGTCTTTCTTGGCCTGCTTCAGCAGTTCACAGTAGTTCTTCTGTCAGACTGAATGAGGTCATTGACTGATTCGATCACCACAGGAGACCTCACTTCTGTAGGCCTCCCAGGCCTGTCTTCATCCTCAACGCTGCTCCGTCCTTCTTTAAACAATTTAGCCCACTTGTAGACATTTTTGGGGGGCTGGAACATGTGGCACCATACACAGTTGACATTCTCCTATTTGCACCCTTCAGCAACCAAAAACTTGATAACTGACCGCTGTTCAATCCTGGAGCATGCTTCTTGGTCGACCATTTTTGTTAACCGCCAAAACTCTCAAAGTCTTTTTGTAATCTGCAAAAGAAATTAAATCCATGTGAAAAAGAATTAAACAAAAAAAAAAAAAAAAAAGAAAGAAAGAAAAAGTAAGCTTCTATCTGTATTAGAAGTCCTCATACCGAAAAATTCACCTTATTTATTGAATGACCCTCGTATATATATATGAGTGTATGTGTGTGTGTACGTGGGGTTCAGTTCAATTTATATTGCAATGAATCATTCATACAAAAAGTAGATTAGTAATGATATAAAATGGCGAAATCACTTCGCTAGCAAAATTTTAAAGAAGCATTAACCCACTAATTACTTGATGAATTTTATGATGCTTGTTTTTTGAAATTATAAACTGTATTAGTTATTCCCTAAATATGCAAGTCTTTCAACGAGTTCTCCGGTCATCATCAGGCAAGGAAACTATTTTCATTTTAGTAAAATTTAGGTAGCATCTGAGACGAAAAAATATAATATATATTCAAAATATCTTTTTAAAAATGTATTATTAATAAAAGATATAAACTCGTGGAGCGTGCAGTCGCAACGTTAAGGTTGAATTTTTTAAAATTTGAGAGCGTTTTTACTATTATGGCAATTTAAGAATTTTTTGTTGTAGGATTTTATCAGTCAATGTGGCATGAACTAAATAGTTCAATTAGTAGAGCAATGTCTCTACTTATTGAACTATTTTTGTATGAATGATTCATTACAATATATATATATATATATATATATATATATATATATGTTAGTACTTTATATGTCCATTCCACGAAGTCATTGCTTGCAGATTGATTTCATCATACAAAACATACATGTTCAGATTCTCGACTGTATTTAAATCTCGAGAGTTTCCGAGCCAGTTGATAGTACTTTGATTTGTTCACAGGTAAAGCTTACCACTGTGTTTGTGCAGCGTTACAATTTTCGTACGCTTCCTTGGGGTAAAGTCCATCACAGGCAGTCACCGTAGGACAACTAATCAACAGTCGAGAAAATAATATCTGCGCGTGATGAAAATCCGATCCAATCACGGATGACGCAATATTTTTCACCCCGAAAATAGATTCATATTACTGCACACAACTGCAAATGTCCTGAGCTGAGAAAAAAATAGAAATCGATTACACTCAGTCACTCGGGCACCTCGAAGTGGTGTAATGGTTAGCAAGCTTGTCTCGCTAGAACAATTACGTCTGGGTAGTGAGTTCGATCCTCACTGGGTGCCTCATACTTTCAACCCTGTGCCACATCTAAGCTACGCTTGGAAAATAACTACACTCAGTCACTCCAGTAGGCCAAAAAACTGACCGTATGGTGAAAGAAAGGAAACTAAAGAAGTTGTTTCAATTAATTTATAAGGTTTTATATAAAATTATACAAACATATATAAAATTCTGTCACTTCCGTCCGTCCGTCCGTCCGTCACGCCCTCTAAAATTGCCACACATTGACCGATCGAAACCAAATTTTGTGGAGAGTTGTAAACAGGTAAGGGGTGGGGGTGTACAAAGTACAGTTGGTTTTACAAGGGAACGTAAAAACCACAAAGTAGGGCTTTTGTCAAAGTATTTTCCCAAACAAATCAGCTTATTTAAATTTCATCGATTGGTTTGCTAAATTGAACAAAACATAAAGTTTGTAAATCTCGACAAAAATGTTAGCGATAACTTCAACAATACTAAATATTGTTAAGATTTCAACACATGTCAGCGTTTTGTAAAGAACATCTACTATATATAAAATTTCGATACTTATTTCCACTTTCACTAATAAGTGCTGTCAAATGTATTTCTTGTTACATAATTTTAAAAAAAGGATCTCGATGTCGTTGCAATGTATATTTATAGACTCTAGTCATGAAGAATATGTGGTGGTGGGGGTTAAGTTTACTTCCTTTTCTTGAAGAAGAACTAGAACAGATACCAATGACCTTAAAACTGATTGACTGTCTGTCTGCAATCTTATATATAAAATTCTACGATTTCCGTCCGACCGCCCTCTAAAATTGCCACATATTGACCGATCGAAACCAAATTTTGTGGAGAAATGTAAACAGGTAAGGGGGATGTACAAAGTACAGTTGATTTTACAAGGGAGTATAAAAAACACAAAGTAGGACTTTAGTCAAAGTATTTTTCCAAACAAATCAGCTTATTCAAATTTCATCGATTGGTTTGCTAAATTGAACAAAACATAAAGTTTGTAAATCTCGACAAAAATGTTAGCGACAACTTCAACAATACTAAATATTGTTAAGATTTCAACACATGTCAGCGTTTTGTAAAGAACATCTACTATATATCAAATTTCGATACTTATTTCCACTTTCACTAATAAGTGCTGTCAAAAGTATTTCTTGTTACATAATTTTACAAACAGGAACTCGATGTCGTTGAAAATTTTCTCAGCAACTTGTATATTTTTTCGACATTCTTCAGATAAGAATTTGTATATAAATAAATAATACATGAAAATAATAAGAAAAATAAAATAATTATGTCTCCATTAATTATGTTTTCAGTGTCCAAATTTCCAGTTTTTTAGTATGTTTACTGCAAAGCACAGTAGACTTATACTAATCCATATTTCGTAGATAACTCAATGAAAGAGAAGACTAAGCTATAAAATAGATTACCTTGTATAGACTCTCAGACAGTGTTGTTGAAATATACATTTTGTAAATGACTAAAATTTCTTTGAGAGCGCCTTAGCATTGAGTAATATTTAGCGATCGAATATGATGACTACTAACCATTACAACTGGGTGCTCCATATTTAAGGCCATGTACCAAACAAAGCTAGGAGAGCAATGATTACCGAGCTAGTCTGGTTGACCATTAATATATTGTAGTGAGTTCTATCCTGAGTACTTCATAGGCCTTGAGCCAAACTGTTCTAGGAGACCTATGTGTGGCACAATGATTAATGAACTAGTTTGGTTGATCATAACTATTGTGTAATGAGTTCAATCCTCGATCGATGCCCCATATTTATTTTTGTGCTAATGTTACGCTTAACAAGAAAGGTCAACTCGGTGTGCGGTGATGTTTGAGAACAAGTCTAGTAAACCATAGAGTAGTGAGTTCAAACTTCACATATGCCCAACACTTATGGCCTTATTCCAAAGTTATCTAAGTCGCTTCGGGATGGGTTAATGGTTAATGAGCTAATCTGGTTATTATTATTCTAGAACGGTTGACTTAGATACTGACTGAGTATCACATATCTGTGGCCTTACGTCAAACTAAGATCGGGTAAATCGGCACGGAGTAATGTAGAGTAACCTGAAATTCGAACACGGCTCGATGATTCTATTTTTCGAGAAAATAACTATTTCGTTACGCGTACATTTGTAGACTTCTAAGAGAATTATGAGTACTAAGAGAATTATGAGTAGTAAAAGAATTATGAATACTAAGAGAATTATAAGCACTAAGAGAATTATGAGTACTAAGAGAATTATGAGTAGTAAAAGAATTATGAATACTAAGAGAATTATAAGCACTAAGAGAATTATGAGTACTAAGAGAATTATGAGTAGTAAAAGAATTATGAATACTAAGAGAATTATAAGCACTAAGAGAATTATGAGTACTAAGAGAATTATGAGTAGTAAAAGAATTATGAATACTAAGAGAATTATAAGCACTAAGAGAATTATGAGTACTAAGAGAATTATGAGTAGTAAAAGAATTATGAATACTAAGAGAATTATAAGCACTAAGAGAATTATGAGTACTAAGAGAATTATGAGTAGTAAAAAATTATGAATACTAAGAGAATTATAAGCACTAAGAGAATTATGAGTACTAAGAGAATTATGAGTAGTAAAAGAATTATGAATACTAAAGAATTATAAGCACTAAGAGAATTATGAGTACTAACAGAATTATGAGTAGTAAAAGAATTATGAATACTAAAAAATTATAAGCACTAAGAGAATTATGAGTACTAACAGAATTATGAGTAGTAAAAAATTATGAATACTAAGAGAATTATAAGCACTAAGAGAATTATGAGTACTAACAGAATTATGAGTAGTAAAAGAATTATGAATACTAAGAGAATTATAAGCACTAAGAGAATTATGAGTACTAACAGAATTATGAGTAGTAAAAGAATTATGAATACTAAGAGAATTATAAGCACTAAGAGAATTATGAGTACTAACAGAATTATGAGTAGTAAAAAGAATTATGAATACTAAGAGAATTATAAGCACTAAGAGAATTATGAGTACTAAGAGAATTATGAGTAGTAAAAGAATTATGAATACTAAAGAGAATTAGAAGCACTAAGAGAATTATGAGTACTAAGAGAATTATGAGTAGTAAAAAAAAATTATGAATACTAAGAGAATTATAAGCACTAAGAGAATTATGAGTACTAAGAGAATTATGAGTAAAAAGAATTATGAATACTAAGAGAATTATAAGCACTAAGAGAATTATGAGTACTAAGAGAATTATGAGTAGTAAAAAGAATTATGAATACTAAGAGAATTATAAGCACTAAGAGAATTATGAGTACTAAGAGAATTATGAGTAGTAAAAGAATTATGAATACTAAGAAATTATAAGCACTGAGAGAATTATGAGTACTGTAGAGAATTATGAGTAGTAAAAGAATTATGAATACTAAGAGAATTATAAGCACTAAGAGAATTATGAGTACTAAGAGAATTATGAGTAGTAAAAGAATTATGAATACTAAGAGAATTATAAGCACTAAGAGAATTATGAGTACTAAGAGAATTATGAGTAGTAAAAGAATTATGAATACTAAGAGAATTATAAGCACTAAGAGAATTATGAGTACTAAGAGAATTATGAGTAGTAAAAGAATTATGAGGCTAGATACTGTAAGTATGGTACTTGTGTAGTTAGCAATATCTTTTACGTGTTTCTCTTGGAAGGTGACAACAATCATTAGATATAATCTTCGTCTGATTAGGGTTTAATTTAGATAATCTCTACACAAAGATAATTACAGAGAAAAAAGCGGAAATTTGCGCTGATTGCAATTGTGCAGGTGTAATTGATAAAGATTTAAAAAAAAAAGAAAAGCACAACGGAAACGAGATAAAGAAATGTATGTTTTGTATGGTTACGCCATGAAATATATATATATATATATATATATATATATATGTGTGTGTGTGTGTGTGTGTGTGTGTGTGTGTACATCCAAACACCAATACATAGAAACACATATACAGAAAAGGGCAGAGAAATCAACACTGCACAGTGACTGTCATTTTCATGCGTCTCGCGATTTCCAGATATGTTTGCAATCACTCTGACACCGATATTGACCACAGTTCACTAATAATTATAGCAATAAAAAATAACTTTGCTAACGTAAACAGCCTGGCCAGATTTAGAGCATTTTTGTTTTAGATCTATGTCGCCATATTGCTTGTAGAAACACGCGCACACAAAAGGATTCAACAAAATTCGTGGTCGTTTAAGGAGGTCTGAAATATGAAATTTTATTCACTAACTATTTATTTCATTTAATTTTTTCTCTCCTCCACCAACAGTAGTAGATAGGTCCGCCTATCGCCCGGTTCACACTCATCCAAGGTTTTTGAACAGTAGTTGTTTATCCCTTATTTCCGGTTTAGGATTGGGTTTCCGTTTCCTATACTCCTAACGCTTCTCTTTTCCTACGCTAATATAACTCCACATAATAACCCTGTTATCTTGAATAGCTTTTGAGCCTTGTAATTGGTGAACATTAGTAAATATATATATATATATATATATATATATATATATATATATATATATATATATATTAAGTAATTCATCGAGTCTGAAAGAAACCTCAACAGAATGCAGAAAGCACTGGACGGCTGTTTCGACCTATATTTGGGACTCATCAGTGCGCATCCATTATCGAGAATTGAAACCCGGACAGTTAGGTTATCAAGCAAACATCATACCAACTGCGTATATATATATATATATATATATATATATATATATATATATATATATATATATATAATTAAGTAATTCATCGAGTCTGAAAAGAAACCTCAACAGAATGCAGAAAGCACTGGACGGCTGTTTCGACCTATATTTGGGACTCATCAGTTGCGCATCCATTATCGAGAATTGAAACCCGGACAGTTAGGTTATCAAGCAAACATCATACCAACTATATATATATATATATATATATATATATATATATATATATATATATATATATATATATATATATATATATATATATATATATATATATATATATATATATATATATATATATATATATATATAGTTTAAATTTTTATATAAAATAGGCATTTAAATACTTTCACTTATGTCTTCAATGAAGTATATACAACTATTTGTATAGGTGATGTTTTGCGTATA
The DNA here is from genome assembly GCA_903632075.3 of Acanthosepion pharaonis. Classification (NCBI taxonomy): domain Eukaryota; kingdom Metazoa; phylum Mollusca; class Cephalopoda; order Sepiida; family Sepiidae; genus Acanthosepion; species Acanthosepion pharaonis. The sequence goes on along the minus strand of CAHIKZ030001118.1, from coordinate 461,761 downwards.
GCTGGGCTTATTTAATATGCCTAGTTGGAATTTTTAAACTGCTGCCTGAAAAAAGAAAGAAAAAAACCCAAACCGTCTGCACATATTTATTGCCTGTCTGAAAATCTCGCAGAGATAATTACAAGAACGAAATAGAAAAGCCAACGAAAAAGAAAACAATCTTACAAGCAAAATAGACGGAACATAGGCATAAAGAATGAAAGCAATCATTGCAATCATTGCAATTTTTCAAGCAGAGCAAATTTCTAAAGTAAAAAAAACAAAAAACAAAAACAGTATAACAAAAACTAATCAGCAAAATTGTGTTCGTCTACATTTCCTTTTTTAATCATTTAACCCCACACAGGCCAATAAAGCCACTATAGCGCAAGAGGTTAACGAGTTTGAGAGAATATGAGAAAAAGAAAGCATTATTAAATAGAGAGAACAAGGTTTTACAGAGTGTGACAAAACATGAGAAGATGAAAATATTATTAATGAGAGAGTACAATAAAAGAAAAGGAATTAAAATGAATGTTTGAAGATCAAAGCTGACTGGAAAGTAAGAAGCCGGAAGAGAGTTCCACAAGCGAGAAGTACGAGAGAGGAAACTATTAGCGTAGATCTTACGGTAAATCTAGCCATTTCAACTCTAAAATGATGAAACTTTGCTGCCAATCTAGTATTGTGCTTAAATTCATAAAGTCTAGGTACGATAACTGAAAGTTCATTAGAACAATTACCATGAAATATTTATAGAAAAGGCAGAGGAAAGCTAGATTACAGCGGTGAGAAAGTGACGGAAGCCGAAATGCCAGGTCAGAACCAATAAAATTGCAGATTCTTTCATCGGTGTTGCATTTCTTGGATCAGATTGGTGAAAAAGCTTTCATCTTGTCAACAACAGCAAAAATGACGTCATAATCACTGTGATATTGGTTCCGAGCCGGGTGTTTCTTTTCATGTTGGGGAACAGATGATAGTCAGATGTGGTCAAATCAAGAGAATAGGGAGAGTGATCAAACAGTTTAAGCCACAGTCACACAGAGCAGCCATTGAAACCAAGAAAACGTCATTGTAACCTCATATCTGCTAGTGTTTACTTTTTTCACGAACAGGTAGAATAGTCTTCTTTGAAAAGTCAGATGTCAGTTTATCTGGAAAAAAACCCCAAAACAATGCAGTCATTAATAAGAAGAGTTGAAAATAACGCATGAAAGATTTCACAACTCTAGCATCACTCCTTCATGGTCAGCCTATGAACATTTCAGTCCACCCTCATATATCTATTTGTTCTTATTTTTTTAACAGCATTTGTCGTACATACACGGTGGAATGTCTACCCATGTACAAGTTTACTGCTGATGGCATCTCTGCAGTGAGTGAAGTGAGAGACTTATACTTTAATCTACATGTATAACAAACATACTACCTGTTGCATTGGCAACACACACACACACACACACACACACACACACACACACACACACACACACACACACACACACACACACACACACACACACACACAGAGTTCTAGAGAGCAATGTTTTTCAACCGGTGTTTCCCGGAAGCTTAGGGCTCCCTGGAACCTAGCGTCCCCAGAACCCTCGGATTCCGCAAGAGGTCTCTAAGAGTTCCATGAGAAACAGAGATAAATAGGTTAATGAATTGTTGACTCATTTCTGTTTAATTTTATATTCGGAATTTTACGATACACGTACGGCATATTGTTAGAAAATCCTTGGTTACTGTAATAAAGGCTTCAACCTCTTATATTATTATTTAAAATAAATAAATTTTACAATCTTTTTATATTATTATTTAAAATTCTAATGACTACAGCGAATGTAATTAGCGATGTCTATATGGTATCAGTGTGAAACCACCTTAATTGGTTAGTGGACAGAATTTGTACATTGTGGATTCATGTATCAATGAGTGACTCACTAGAGTACAGGACACATACACGATGCCCATATATTATGTTTACCACGTGACCTACGATAAATATATAAAAGAGATGGATATTAGTAATGGTATATAATAATTTTTATGCAGTGGTTCCTTGAGACATGAAAATTATTTCAAGGGTTCTACAAGGACAAAACGATTGCGAACACCTGCTCTAGAGATACGATACTTAATTCAAGTCAGAGGTGTATTGTTATTGCTTGGCGATTGTTGGCACAACAAAAGAGATAATGCGACACGGAACCATGGGTGCCGGAAAATAGGTGGTTCACCTGCATTTTGTTTAAATATCTCATCCCTTTAAAAATCTTCGTTCACAACCAAAATATAATAATTGTGTATAAATATTTTAATGCCATATGCCTTCAAGATATAGGCGATCACGGACCTTCACGGATTCTTTTTATTTATCGATGAATGGCCATGAATCTTTCAGAAAGACGGTAGAATGATTACCTTTCTCCACAGTTCTAAATTTTATTAGACTAATTCTCAACCGAGTCTATCCTGTTATTTAATCCATAGTTGGGGGATAGAAAAGAAGGTCTGATGCATTTCCTAACAACATAAGTGCGAAGTGGACACATCAGACTAAGCAGAGACGTGAACTTGGTACGCCGATTCCACTTTCAGCAATAACTGTTTCCTCACCACTATTTCTTTTAAATATATTATTCTATTTACCAATGCCAAAACGTAGTGGCTAACGAGATATTCCCGTGAACTAGTTCGCGACTATAGGTAGTTTAGGGCAGTCCACTAAATATCAGAACAGTTTATTCTACTCCAATCAATAAGTTGTCATTTTCAACTTATCTATCTCTCTCTCTATCTATCTGGCATTTGTTTAAAATTTGTTTTATTCGTAAAAATAATAAGCTAGAATTCCCCTTTTCCTCTGCCGTACGCTATTAGCTCAGGGTTAGAAATGCCAAATCGGTCAGGTTTCCATCCCGGCTTGAAGCAATCGGATGTTTAGCCGCGCTGAGGAGCTGTGATACAGCGAAACAGGCCTGTAGGTGGATGACATTGTCTCTCTCTTTCTGTGTATATATATATATATATATATATATGTTCCTAAAGAAGTAATAGATTTTTTATTTATCAATCCGACATAATTTAACACTTTAAACTTTATTTTAGTGGATATTCATATTTGTGTAGATGCTCAGCTTATTTTTTAAACAGTATATTTTTTTATTTTCGTCTACCGGTCTGAATATTCGAGAAATCTTATTAAAAAGAGCGCATATTTTTCTTTTATAACATTTCTCGAATATTCAGGCCGGTAGACGAAAATAAATAAACAAATATAGCGCCTATTCAGATATAAGTATCCACTATCTATCTATCTATCTATCTATCTATCTATCTATCTATCTATCTGACTATGTCTCTTTCTCTGTCTCATTCTGTTTCTATCTATCTATCTATCTATCTATCTATCTATCTATCTATCTATCTATCTATCTTTTCCTTCTTGATGTAACACTATGCCGGGTACGTGTTCGTCGTTCCATTAATTGATTCGATAACATCGTTTACAAAAGCGAATCTTTCACCCACGTTGTGCTTAGACAAGATCTTAAAACAATACCAAGCTGAATGTTCAAATGTCACAAACTCCAGTCAGTCAGTCAGTCAGTCAGTCAACAACGCATTACTGAAACTAAAAGTTGACGTATATCCGGGATTGATCGAAACCTTGGAATAATGCCAAAAAAGACACGAATTTCATGACAAGAGTTTAACAAAACGTATTTTATGTTCTTTATATAGGCGTTTCAAACTAGAATTTTAATTTTCCTCAATTCTAAAGTTTGAGATTAGTTTGAACTCTGAATTGATTTTTCACAACTACAATGATAATAGGAAAATAGATGTATGTATTTTCTTAGTTGCTCTATCATTTTTCCAAATGTTATAGGCGGAGGAATCTGGTGCTGTTGTCGTACCTTTTCTGTTGTGATCTTTGCTCTTCGTATATTTCTCGTGAATCTTTCTCGTATATGTTTCTTCTGCCTAGCGGCCACGTCAGAATACGCTAAAGCGCATCACGCAGGCAGGCAAACAGGCACGCACGTCGATATGTATGGAATTCAGCTTAGCAGCTTGTCAAAATAATGCATTGGTACAATTTGATCATTAAGTTACAATCTCTAATGATCGCTTTTGTTCTGGAAAGCATATAGCCAGTTAGCCACTTGACCGAGTTTAGATAACCTACTTCTTGAAAACCGTTCTTCTAACAAGACCAACTGCCACAAATTACGCAGCCAATTGCGTTTTTTTTTTTTTTTTTTTTTTATCTAGAAAGCCCGTTCTTCGAAATTATTATTAATAAGAAACCAAACCAATCCGAGGAATAGATTTCTATCTAAACATTTTAGTCTCAACGGCTGCAAATACCATTTTCTATTTCGGCCTAGTAAGTAATTCATAAATTGTCTTCATATTCGCATGACTTGGTAGTTTGTGGGTAATTTGTGGGTAAAAGGCTAAAATTCGTTATAAGTTTATTACTAAGCTGCTTCGAGGTTAATATTCTGGTTTGATTCAATAAGGGCTCTCAACATGTAAAATTTGGAAACTAATTAACATTCTTAATTAATTATTTTCCTCTTTTAATACAAATACATATTAAACAATTAATCAAGCCTATCCTTGATTATATATTATGATACAGGGCCATTCTGTATTTAAATTTGTTAGTTGATCGCTGTCAAATCTCCTTAGGGCTCTACTCGATCAGCATGAGTGAATAACCACTATCTATCTATCTATCTATCTATCTATCTATCTAAGTCTCTTCATATATTTTTATCTAAACATAGTATTGTGGAACTTTCTCAGCTCTTGCTTTTAAAGCGATTACTTCTGTCATCTAAAAAAAATTACAGCGTTTCCGGGTGTTTCTGCTTGGGTTTAATTTCTCTTATGTCGTACGGTTTTAAATCCGGAAAGTTGATGAACAACTAGCCAATGCTGGGTCAGCGAGTTCCGTTTGCAATTATTCACTCTCCTGGGAGATAATAAATATTAAATTGCAGGAGAAGCATCAATGCATACACACCTCTTCGGGTGTTGGCGTTTAGACTTGTGGGCGAAACTAATACATCACCTACCATTGGTTACTGTTTTGGACAGTGCGCATGCGCGCGTCTGGATTAATTATGCAGGCAATTTAACGCTCTGTTCTATTTCTCTAACTTCGCGGACGCGTGAACACATACGATTTACTATGTTTAATATATGTTTTATTTTTTTTATCAAAATGCTTTTGTTTGTTTTATTTCAGATCCTAAATTCAAATACTGAATTTCACTTCAAGCATAATGCGGTCCCGCATGCAAGAAAACGGAGAAGCATTTCACACACCAGATCTCTCAGAAGTCACCCTGAAGTAAGTAACCATATCACAAATTATACTAAAATTTAGGTTTCATATTTGCGAAGCTCATAATTAATTATATGGGATTTATACCAATATCATAGAGATATTAACATGTCGAAATTATTAATTCCCAGAAATATCCTTAAAATCTATCCGGCAGAGACATAAGTAACATTTTACGACCACCATACCAACATCTATGCACAAACTGACGGCGTGCTGATGGATTCGATTCTTGGCCGTCAGTATCTAATTTCTACTTGTGCTGTGTGGAAAACAAAGTCTTCCATAATTCCACTACCCCATATACGCAGGCTATAACGATGACATAGTCATAGTAGCAAATAGCTTAGAAGAAATAAAAAAAAATGAAAGAAACCTTTCCAAATATTTGTCCTAGAATTACGATTTCAACATAACAGTTTCTACTTGTGCTATGTGGAAAACAGAATTTTCAATAATTCCACTAAGCCCCCTACCTTTCCTTGATGCATTAGTCGATGCCAATAACCATAATTCTACCACCTCTCTTTACAAAAAAACCCACTACCAGAAATTCTCAAAATGTCCTCACAGATAATAATAGCTGTCTAAATAAAAAGAAATAAAAAAAATTACCGAGCTAAAGTAATCTATTCTTCGGAAATATATTTCTATAAGGAAATTAGCAGCATTAAACAAACTCTAGTCAACAATAATTTCCTTAACCACGTCGTCGACAAACAAATATAATCTTAATGAAGATAATAAAAAATAACGGAAGAGATCTTAACGAAATCTAAATAAAAATAAATACAACATTAACTTATTCTATCAGAATCAGATGCGGCCTAATTACAAAGAGAATGAAAAAGCAATTAAAAACATAATTCACCGGCACATGACACTCAACGATCCTAACAAGCATCTACTACAAAAATTTAAAAACATCTAACTTAATTATTGCCAACAACATCGCCCCTTGCCTTATATAAAAATAATATCGTCTTTGAATTCTCATATCCACTAGGATATTGCATTTCCAACACTAATAATCAAAAAATTAAATATATTACATTGGGTACACATGCACCGCACTCACGCGTAGATTGACCTGTCATCTATCGAAACTCAGTGCAATCCGTGCTCACATCGACCAGCATATCATGAACTACTAAAACATATCTATCAACATATCCGTATTTGAAGGTATTTTTTATTTGACATTATTTCTTATAATGACCTCCGTGGCCAAACTGTTAGCAACACTCTTTGTCTAATCTATCTATTTCAGACTGTTCATCTCTCTCTCTCTCTCTCTCTCTCTCTCTCTATATATATATATATATATATATATATATATATATATATTTATTTAATCGATATCACCCCAAGAAAGACAGTAATGCCACAAAGACACAAAAAGGTTGCACTG
>CAHIKZ030001118.1:435000-452500 GCA_903632075.3 Acanthosepion pharaonis | reverse complement strand
TTCACGGCTTGTGCCACCCACATTGTAGCGAACTACCCTCATTCCCTTTGTATTCAACAGGTGCGATGTATGTTCCACTCAAGTAACCTCTTGTGGAACCGACTCCCAAGTGGGTGCTTTTCTGGTCATTACAACCTTAAGTCTAGGTTAACCTTTATCTTCCCCACATATGCCCATTAACTGAGGTTCTTACTCTGTGACCGTCTACTGCGAGTAGCCTTTGGGATTTGTACTCAGTGAAGATCATTGTAAAAAAATGATTGCAATATACATATATATTACGCAAGTTCAAAAATAAGGTTTGCATTAATAATATTCGTATTACTATTATGAATTCACCCTACGATACAGCCGCTTGCACTTGTTGATGCAACGAAGCAATAATTGTAGATGGGCAAATTAAATGAGCTAGGCGTTGTCCCATCTTATCCAATAAAACTTCAACAGAAAGACAACTTTTGCGATTACCGTATATACTCGCGTATCATGCGACTTCTGAAGACCTAATTTTGAATCTAATTTGACTGCAGTAAATGGATATATAGTTTGGTCAACAGCATAGCCAGGGCCTGCAGTACATACGTTAATTTTTATATCTCATATATGATGCAACCCCCTTAAAATTAACTTCAAAATTATGTTTTCGAATATCGCATGATACGCGAGTGTATATAGTATGTCGGCCAGGGATGTTTTTTGAATATTCTGTAAAGCAGGTTACGTAATACGAGCATGATGTGAACTTACATTATCCTGTTGGGCAGCAAATCCTATCTCCCATTGTAGGAATAGTAGCAAAATGATATATATATATAACAATAGTTGGGACGTATATAACACTGTTCAACGTCCCTTTCTCTTAAACGAATAAGATTTGTAATATTACCCAGTAATTTACACACCATACTATGATTCAAGCAATTGAACTTAAGTGTTGTGTGTTAATACACTTTGAAAGATGCTATTTCCCAGTTTTACACACGAACGGTCATTGTTTGCATGAAAGCCAAATGTTTCTCATCACTGAATATAACAAATCAATATTCAATGATCAGATTATTATTTCGCAACACTACTTGAGACATTCCTAACAGTGTTGCTTCGTAAGTGGAAATTTGACTAGAGGCACCGCGTACCTGTTGTAGTTCTGGAAGTAAATTATTTTCAATGTTTCATGCTGAAATTCCAGGGGCCACATTTGCCCTGATATATTTTACAGGCATTGTATATTCTAACACTGCTAACCTATCAGTCTAACACTGCTAACACTGCTAACAACGCAAGCATCTATACGATGAGATCATCCAGAACCTGGTCTATGAGCATAATAATGTTTGCTTAACCACTCTTGCCAATCAACGACGCATTACGTCCAAATTGTACTGAAACGAGAATTCAGTTTCTCAAAGAACCCTAATCTAAACTCCCACAAACAAATTTAATTGAAACAAAGGAAACATGTTTGAGTCTCCGACTATTTCATACTAGACACCATTATTTCATAATTCAGATTCTTTACTGATCCTCAGACGCTAGACAGTTGTTTGTGTTACCATTTTACAAGATGGCCAAGACATTGAAATTTTTATCAAATTATCTACATTCACCTAGCATATACACAATATCCCTAAATATCAAAATGAGCATCGGCCTTCAAAGAATTTTATTTTCCGTCATTGTTTTGCTCGAGATTGGAACAGCAGACATGTATTTGCTGTACATTAAAAAAAAAAATGGAAATCACATTTTAGTAAGAAGTTGATTCAATAATTATATTAACTCAATAGAAGAAGCATACCCAGGAGCGTTCGCGTATGCACGTGTCCTCTAAGGGAAAAAAGAGAGTATGAAAGAGAGAAAGAGCATGTGTGTGTGTGTATGAGAGAGAGAGAGAGAGAGAGAGAGAGAGAGATTGAGGAGTGATTGAGAGATAGTGTGTGGAGTGAGGGAGATAGAAATCGAGAGTGAAACACTAATATCAATTATTCATAAGTATAAATAAAGACGAAACTTATAACAACGTCTTATCAAAGAAACTTACAAATTACAGGGATTGCTCTCATAATCGAAATTAACTGAACGTTCAAATATTTTAACCCATATACTCCTGAAATCAGTTAAATAAACACCTTCTATCTATCTATCTATCTATCTATCTTGATAATATATATATATATATATATATTGATAATATATATATATATATATATTGATAATATATATATATTGATAATGTATATTGATAATATATATATGTTGATAATATATATATATTAATAATATATATTGATAATATATATATATATGATAATATATATATATATATATATATATATATATATATATATATATATATATATATATATATTTCCAAGACGATAGTATCCAGGTAGAGATCAATATCCAGGACAGAGCAAGAGTATAATATAAAAATCTAAAACACTAATATTCCATAGTTATAATTTATTACATTGGAAATTCAAAAATAAATCGGAAAATATAACTCCCGGTATATATAAAAAAAAAAATAGTGAGAGTGTATGTGTGGGAGTGGGAAACAAATGTGAGAGGGAAATGTATGAAAGCTCTAGAGAGAGGTGTGATAGGAGAAAGAAGAGGAAAGGCTTTAAGGTGAAGGTGGGGATTAAAATTTAACAGAGAGAAGTTTTAAAGAGAGGAGTTAAGTAACGGTTTAAATGAGTGACATGGAATTAATACTAATATAAAGTTTTTCCAAATGGATGTTAACTTCAACATTCTGACTCTTGATTTTCGTAGACGGGCCCACCAGCAATCACATCACTTCGTTTACTCACCAGGACATATCAGGATAAAGATCTAATAGGAAACATTTTTCAATCTAACATGTTTCACTTTTATTCTATAAAACAAGTTAGATTGATAAACTTTTTTTTATTTGTTCTTTTTCCTATCAAAGAAATTTAATACCAAGGTGAGATACATTGTTGTTAAATATGATCAGAACTGACTTTGTGGTTGTCAGATAGAACGAGAATATATCTTTGTGTAATGACCATACTTCTCAAAATGTTTGATGACTTTTAGAAAGAATTCTTTTGTCAGTCATGCAGGTGGGTTAACTTCATCAATAAAGCCACCTGATGCCTATTCTATGTCAAGTTTTCTTTGATAAACGTTCTTTGGAAAACTAGCACCGGTGGAAATAAAAATACTGAGAGCAACATATGATGCTACTGATTGGTTATACTCTGTAGACTAACAGATTCAACGTTTTTTTCATTACCACAAGATGTTTAGCTTTCTTCACATTAGTTTGACAAATTTCAAGTTACACCAATTCCATGTAAAACTAAGGTGAGATAGAGGGTTGCCAATTAGGATGACAACTGTTTTTCTTTTTGTTCAGTGCTTTATTTGTATATGTATTCTAGAAAAATATCTCTTGTCATCCATACAGATAAGTTTACTCTAACAATGCAACCATCTGTTCCATCTTGTATTCTTTGAAAAGCTTTTTAGGAAATTGCAACATGGATAGCAACAAAGTACCAATGTCACAGACAACAACACGCACTGTTATTAAATGACCACACCCAAAAGAAGTAATGGATTTAACGTGTTTGGTTCATTTCAGGCTACATATGCCTTGGAATGACGGCAAATATGTATATAACAATTATAGGCTAGGATGTGTGTGTGTGTGTGTGTGTGTGTGTGATGAATGCACGGCCGCAATTTTTGACGGATTTGTACTAAAATTTACATGCACATGCTCCAAGTTAGCGGGAAGGCCAAGACCGACTTTGCATTTCCCAACTCCCATCGATGGTAGAAATAATCGATTTTTTTTCATACTTCTACGTCAGTCTTTATGTAGTTTGCGGCCATTTTCTACTGGTCAAAGTGAGAGCCTATAGCTGGCTGCCACGAATAGGCAGGAAGATTCTATTGGCCAGCGTGAGAGCCAACAGCTGACTGACACGAATGTTAACTAGCATGCTAGCATGCAAAAAAATCGATAACTGCATTCGTCACAAGTGGGAAAAATTTAAACCTGCATGGCACTTTACTCCAATTGGCTCATTCGCTTGCTTAAACTCAACGTTGATTCTGATTCCGCAGAACTGGGTTGGGTGTGAAAAAGTATTTGTTGTTAACATTCTTTTTTCATTCGGTTTTTCCAGTAATGTGTCCTTTTTTAAAGCTGATCGTTTTGTGTTCATTTTGTTTAGTTCTTTTTTCGTAACAGATTTAATGTTTAGTATAGAGCTTAGAAAAAATTCGCAGTGTGAGATAGGCAAGAAGTAAGGCATGTAGCAACATCAGCACGGCAAAGGGCACTCCTTTAAAGGTAAGGAAGGTCAAAAATATTTAAAGTCAAGTGATAGCAATTGCCGTATGAGTCGTACGATTTTTGAATTAAGCACGGCCAACGCCGTGCCATGCTGCTAGTAATAAATAAAAATGGCGGACACTTTAATGCTGAAAACGAGTAGAACAGAGGAGCACTTACATGGTCAAAAGAAAAGTTTAAGCAAGTGATTTAACCTAGCCTACATATATTTGTTCTTTATATTTTAGATTATTAACGGTTAAATTCACACGTTCTATCTAAATTCCATTACTATATTTTAGGAAAAAATGATAAAATATGTGCTTTCTTTCTTGGAGGTAGATGGAATACAGTTTAGTGCTGTCTCTGTTTATTTTCTAAACCTCAATGTCTTCTAGAATTTGTGGTATAAAATACAAGTTAAATAAAAAGAAATGTGCAAAGTTAAAAAGTAATTAAATTTATCAGTAGGAAGTTTCATTTATCTCTTCATATCACGATCTATCTATCTATCTATCTATCTATCTATCTATCTATAGTAAAAGTGCATGTTCATTCGCTCTGTATGAATAATTAATACCGTTATTCAAGAAACGTGAGTCGGAACTGACTGATTTTTTTTATCTTTGTGGGCTATTTAAATTAATTGAATATTGCATTACAAATTCTTTGGCGTTCGCAACAATTTTCCAGATATAAGTCATACTATTTAACCCATAGCTAAATAGGAAGAGGATGGGTTTATAGGTTTCCCATGAGCATTTGCGCAGAAGTGAATTCAGTGAAAACGACTGGGATTTGAACTCAGCTCTCCGATTTCTCATCTCCAGTTATATTCATTACACCATCCGAACGTCTTTTATAAACCGGTAATTAACACCCAAAATTATAATCCTGATTAACAAAGTGTCCATTCTTAATGAAATGCAAAATGTTCCGATGAGATGACATTTAAAGAACAAACAAACAAACAAGCAAACAACAAATAAAGCCATCAAACTACCTCGCCCTTTTTCTGGAAGGAATTACATTCTCTGTTCCAGAAAAATGAGCAATTTCATTAGAAAGCCTGCATTCGATCTTGGGTATTTAACGCAGAGAAATTATCTCTAACGAAGGAAAAAATAACTCACTAACATCTTTGAAGATCTTTTTATACAGAAAGAAAATCCTTATTGCGTCTAGAGAAAAAGAAAAGAAAAGAAAAGAAAAATAGAAAAGAAAATTTGTCTTTTTAAAAAACGTAATTTAATCTCGTTCTTTGGAACTAGGTTTAGAAATATAATTGTTTTATATATTTCATGGTCAGTTTTAATCTATCTCTATCTCTTTCTTTCTCCCTCTCTCTCCCTCGCTTTCCGTCTCTCTCTCTCTCTCTCTCTCTCACACAGACACACACACACACACACACACACATATATATATATATATATATATATATATATATATATATATATATATATATATATATTATGATTGGAGCTTTTCTACATATTGCTTTTATTTATTACCTATGAATTCCTATAACTTCTTGAATAGTGGAGTCGTCACCCGTCGTATTCTTTCTATAACTGTGAGGTAACCTACTGATAGACAACCAAGCCTATACTACTATTTAACATATGGAGAAGATAAAGAATAAAATTTTACAAGGCTTTACTACTACCAATAAAAACAAAAACAACAATATTGGAAACTGTAGACATACGCACAAACGCAAAATAATTTGAGAGGATAATTTTATTTATAATACCATAAATCTTAAGGATTTAGACGGTCACGGATCTTCAGAGATTTGATTGTTTAGTATATATTAGTTGCGTTGACTACTATGAAAATGTAGTGGAATAGTTTGCCTTCTTCACGATTTTGATCTCCGTGACGTCCTCCTAGACTGTCTGCTATTCAAAGATAGAGAGCGCAGTGTATCTGATTATTTAACCCATAGGGTGGAGGGAGAAGAGATAGAGTCACGACTTTCTCGAAAATTCTACTGATTTGAATTCTGTGATAACCGTTATTTGATACGAAGAAGCATACCAAACAGTGTTGAAATAGCAACAGTAATCTACCATAGCAACAACATTACCGATAACCTCTGTTTGAAGAAGGCCTAAACTTTGTAATACTAACAACAAAATGAAAGCATTAGTCCGAATATAAACAACGTAAATTACATGATGGATGTTAATGATTAATATTCCAAAGATCAAATGACGTAACACCTATGAATAAATAATAACCAAAAGATTTAGAATTATGAAGATCATTACGATCATTACGATAATGTTGATACTTTCGAACCTCACCAATTCATAAGTAATAAATAAAAGGAATATGTGGAATGCCATAATAACATACTTCCTGAAAAAAAAAATAACCAAGATATATACATAATAAATATATTTACAAATCTAATTACAAAGGACCAGCTGAAATTGCTTTCTTTTAAACATTACCAAGATTTTTAAAAGTCAAATTTGTTTTAAATTCTTTTTTTTCTTATCCTTCTTTCTGCAATGTCGGAATTATAAGATTATAGTAATTCCAAAAATGAAAATAATCAAGGGACATACCTGTTGCCATCGGATATAAAGTAAGTAAATTTATCAAATCGCGTTAATAACTTTAAAGACATTTGTTAGGGGGCGTTTTGATAAATTACATTAATAAAAAGGAATTTACAGAATGTAATATGAATCATTAGCAAAATAAAATAAGAAAATGATGAAAACATTAACTCAAATACAAAAAGATTGATAGATAATAAAAAAGAATCTGCAATGTAATTGGTCTTGACCTGGCATCTCGGCTTCACTCACTTTCCCATCACCGTAATGTAGCTTCTCTCTGCCTTTTCTATAAATACTTTCATGGTAATTGTTCTGATGAGCTTTCTTCTTTCGTACAGTCTTGACCTGGCATCTCGGCTTCACTCACTTTCCCATCACCATAACGTAGCTTCTCTGTGCCTTTTCTATAAATACTTTCATGGTAATTGTTCTGATGAGCTGTCCTCTTTGGTACAGTCTTGACCTGGCATCTCGGCTTCACTCACTTTCCCATCACCGTAATGTAGCTTCTCTCTGCCTTTTCTATAAATACTTTCATGGTAATTGTTCTGATGAGCTTTCTTCTTTCGTACAGTCTTTGACCTGGCATCTCGGTCACTCACTTTCCCATCACCGTAACGTAGCTTCTCTGTGCCTTTTCATAAATACTTTCATTAATTGTTCTGATGAGCTGTCCCATCACCTGGCATCTCGGCTTCACTCACTTTCCCATCACCGTTGTAGCTTCTCTGCCTTTTCTAAATAATAAAATGGTAATTGTTCTGATGATCTTTCTTGGTACAGTCTTTGACCTCGGCATCTCGGCTTCACCTTCACTTTCCCATCACCGTAATGTAGCTTTCCTTTTCTATAAATACTTTCATGGTAATTGTTCTGATGAGCTTTCTTTGGCATCTTGACCTGGCATCTCAGCTCACTCACTTTTCCCATCACCGTAATGTAGCTTCTCTCTGCCTTTTCTATAAATCACTTCATGGTAATTGTTCTGATGATCTTTCCTCTTTGGTACAGTCTTCACCTGGCATCTCGGCTTCACTCAATTTCCCATCACCGTAACGTAGCTTCTCTCTGCCTTTTCTATAAATACTTTCATGGTAATTGTTCTGATGATCTTTCCTCTTTGGTACAGTCTTGACCTGGCATCTTGGCTTCACTCACTTTCCCATCACCGTAATGTAGCTTCTCTGTGCCTTTTCTATAAATACTTTCATGGTAATTGTTCTGATGAGCTTTCCTCTTTGGTACAGTCTTCACCTGGCATCTCGGCTTCAGTCACTTTCCCATCACCGTAATGTAGCTTCTCTCTGCCTTTTCTATAAATACTTTCATGGTAATTGTTCTGATGAGCTTTCCTCTTTGGTACAGTCTTCACCTGGCATCTCAGCATCAGTCACTTTCCATCACCGTAATGTAGCTTCTCTGTGCCTTTTCTATAAATACTTTCATGGTAATTGTTCTGATGAGCTTTTCCTCTTTGGTACAGTCTTGACCTGGCATCTCAGCTTCAGTCAATTTCCATCACCGTAATGTAGCTTCTCTCTGCCTTTCTATAAATACTTTCATGGTAATTGTTCTGATGAGCTTTCCTCTTTGGTACAGTCTTGACCTGGCATCTCGGCTTCAGTCACTTTCCCATCACCGTAATGTAGCTTCCTGTGCTTTTCTATAAATTTTCTGGTAATTGTTCTGACTTTCATTGGTAATTGTTCCACCTGGCATCTCGGCTTCACCACTTCCCATCTTAATGTAGTACAGTCTTGAGCCTCTTTGGTACATCTTCGGCATTCTGTTCAGTCTTTCCATCACCGTAATGTAGCTTCTCTCTGCCTTTTCTATAAATACTTTCATGATAATTGTTCTGAGTTTGATATTCATGTATTATGAAGTTTTCCAGCATTCATTGCAATAGCGTAGGATAAATATATTTAAACCTTTGAGACCTGACCACCATTCGAACAGTGGTAGAGAAAAATGACTTAATGAACAGCCATCGGTTGAACGGTGGGTAAACACTTGTAACTATTTTCATACCTACCGTGAAATATTACGAATTTTGACTCATGAGCTCAGGCAGAATGGTTAAAATTGTTCAGGAAAGCAGGGTTCAATGTGTTTAGTACAATTTTGTTTATTTTTAATGACATTTTCGTTTTTTTTAATACTTTGTTTAATTCCTGGATGGCCTTTTTTTCCCTATTTCAGTGCGCCTTGGGGTACTTCATGTCAGAGAACGACATGAGATCGAGAAGGCGCAAAGATTTGCGTTCCTAGAGGTTAACCTCAGACATGTTGACGGAAGGCAAAAATGCTTCTCTATGTTGATTAAAAGACAGCAGTCTCGTTTTAGAGGTGTTAAGATTTACATGCTCCTTGTTAAAATCCAAGGAAGAATCAGCAATAGTATTGGTCCTTCTCCGGGGTCTAGGCGACAGTTTTTTTTTTTCGCACAGCCATAAGATGTCCTCTCTGTGACTTTTCTGTAAATACTTTCATATTAATTGTTTGGATGAGTTCTTCACTATGGTACCTAGACATTTTTAAAAATTTAAGCGCAATACTAGACTGGCGACGAAATCTTATCAGTTTTCAGTTGAGCTGTCTAGATGAAGCCGTAAGTTCTTTGCTAACTGTTTCTTTTCTCATACTCCCTTACGAATCCATGCTCTCCTGTCAACTTTAATCTGCAATCAATCAATCGCTATCTACTGTTCTCTTGATTACTCTTTGTATTCTCGCTCATTAGTAATGTTTCTGTTTCTGATTCTTTGTCATCCAGTAACCCCTTGTGTTTTACTTCTTCAAAACTATCGGTTATAGTCAATGTAACTTCTTTCCTTAAACCTGTTTCCCAAACTTACCAGTCAAATCAATTAAATGAAATATTTTAATCAAAACTGGCATTAATATTATTGAAAATGTGATAAGTTAGTTGAAAGATCTTTTATGGCTATATGAGTAATCTTTCATTACATAATCCCTTAAACTTTCACATTCATAGAGCAGACGATATACCAGATTTTAAAGAAAAGATGTCTTCATTAGTTGATGAATACATTGTGAAGAACCCTTAGCACGAAATTGTTTCGCGAACCAACGACGGCGAGTTTGAAAATCCCGAAATAACGTTAGTACAGGTCTTATTCTTTATCGTTACAAATTTGAAGATGTCTGACGACGAACTGGTTACTTTGCTTTCTTCACGATGTTATTAACAAAGCAATACGCCAAAGAACGCTGCTTATTAGGTGCCAATAAAACCTGAAGTGTGTTAGCATCATGCTAAACTATTAGAAACGAGATTCTCGTCTACGTGACTTTGGACCTTTCACCGAGAATATGCACAATTCAGGAAAACGTGACGAATCGACAAAAGTGTTAGTCTATTTATCGTACTCGCTCACTTTCTCTTTCGCCCTGTCTATCTGTCTTTGTGTGTGTGAAAGTGTGTGAGAGAGGGTTTGAATTCAAATGACGATTTTATGCAAGACAAGTAATGTTGACAATTTTCTCTTGGCAGATTATGAAAGTTTTAGAGATATATAAACGTTGTATTGTTTTTGCGAAATATGTTGATTGGTTATAAATACCAGAGAAAATCCAGGAAACAATATTGATACTAATAAAACAGACTAAACAATATTGATACTAATAAAACAGACTAAACAAGAAGCAGTTATATCTCAGTGGTTTTATCATTTTCAAGCTTTGTAAAACAACTTTTTTTCTTCGATGTGAGTATATATAAGACTACGATGCTTATATTGGATATCTGCCTTTTCTATTATAGAAAAAGAATTCTGCATAACGGTTTCTAGCCCTGCAAAAAGCATTTCTTGTATTTATAAAATAATATCCCTTTCTCATTTCATCAATTTCTATCTTTTCTTTTATATAAAATTCTCACTGTTTTTTCCATCTTTTTCACATGCCTCCCCGCGAATATTGACATTCAGTTTTTTCACGTTCTCATTTACATTTTCTAATCTGCTACAGTCCAACCTCTTTAATCCGGTATTGTGTGGTCCAGAGGTCGGCAACCTTTTGCTAACTATGTCCCGACTTAGGGTTTTAAAATCATTCAGTGTGCCAACGGGATACGTATTTTTATACAAGTCAAGGTGAATATACCTGTTCTATAATATATTTTATATAGTAATATATAGTATATATATATACTTTAGTATATATTAAAATTGGAACAGCTAAATATCTTCTTTGCGTTGTAGTAGTTATTGGTTCGGACTTCGTGATGTCATTTGCGGTTGCGTGCCATTGGAAATTGCTTGGCATGCCATATGTATCTCGCGTGCCGTAGGTTTCCGACTCCTTTGGTACCATGTGTGACATCCACATGAAAGTCTCCATCTAATGAGGCTATTTAAGTGCATGACTCGACTTTTTAGTTTAATGTTTTGGTTTTGTATTAATTCGCGGTATGAGCAAAACCACATCTAGCGCAGCCTATTATCTTTTCAATTTCCTTTTCTCCGATACTAAATTTGTTTTAACGCATCCATACTTTGAGGTATTTCAAGTGATTGCTATTTACTATTTCTACAGTGATTCAGGGTAGACGCCATCACCGATTTCATTCTAATTCCAAATCACAGTTTTTGTTTTGGAAAGAATCCTATTTCTTAGAACACTGGGTAATATATATATATATATATATATATATATATATATATATATATATATATAAATGAGAGAAAGAACAGATGGGGTCAAAATCAACTGTTCGTAGAATTTACTTTTTTAAAAAGTGCTCAATATAAAGTAGAGCAAAATATTATTATTATATTTTTATTATGAAAGATTATAATAAAAACTTTCTGTAATCGCTACCCAAAAGCTTTCATGTTTCAATACTGTGATTGTATTTTTTCAGGCGATAGTAAGTAAAAAGTTACATACTTATTTTTAATTTTTAAATAAAAACCCGTAATAGCCTTATAATAAACGGTTTCGTCAGTATTGCGTTAACCAAATATTTTTATTAAAATTTAAATCATGTAACGTTCAGTTTCTACTCAGCACCTGAAGATTGCGTTGTGCATGAAACTTTGAGTTGTGCTACCGGTGAAGAATATGTATTTCTCTTTCTTTCTTTCTTTCTTTCTTTCTTTCTTTCTTTCTATATATATATATATATATATATATATATATATATATAAATTCTTTCATATATATATGAAAATTTTCCGATTTAACCAGTAGAAGACAATATGAATAAAAATGACAATAGGAAAACTTGTAATTGCTGACGCGTTTCGTCCAATGTGGACTTTATCAAAGCAAAATGTGAAAAAAAAAATTTGATAAAGTCCACATTGCAATTACCAGTTTTCCTATTGTCATTTTTATTCATATATATATATATATATATATATATATATATATATATATAAGTACAACATTCCACGCGTACGCACACACACACACACTATGAAAGGAGAAATCAAACTTGCACCAATGAAAAGTGTACATATAAAAGAAAACAAAAAATATAAACAGTCAGTTGCAGATATCCCCTGACGAATGAATAGAGTGATTGCTGGAGGTTTCATCTACGAAACTCTAGAGTTTGGATGCTGAACGTAACACCAATCAGCTAAGTGACAAAATTTATTTGTAACAATACTATATGTGTGTGTGTGTGTGTGTGCGCGCGCGTTTGTGTGTATGTCCATATATATATATATATATATATATATATATATATATATATATATATATATATATATAAAACTATTTATTGACGTATAGTAAGAAAATTTTTTACAATTATGGATTTTATTGGATGTTTTATCATTTTAGGTTAAACTGGCAGTCCAGCAAAGTGGTTTTCTCCGACACAAACGTGGCTACAAATCCTTCAGGGATTTCTTCCCAGAAGATAACACAAATTTCCTTTCCCAAAACACCAAAAGCATGAAGAATAACAACAAAAGGTTTTCTATGTTGCCAGAACCAACTGATCCATTTTATCCGAAGCAGTGGTATTTGGTAAGTTGTGATTTGGATTGAAATCTCTTTGATTTTAATTTCGTATTTTTGGATATTCTTTCAATTTCAAACTTTAAAAAGCTATTTATTTTATATTTTATTCATTCCTTTATTTATTTCAAGTTTAAAATAAAAGGGAGTTCTACATTATCTGTGTTTATGTATTATTCCATGTCTTAAAATAAAGATATAGACTGATAATTCCTTCGCATTATACGTAGTTATTAATTGAATTTTGAAACAAAATTCGATCAGTGTGCTTAATATTGATCAGTAAATATTGATCAGTAAATTAACAAAGAAAAAAGGAAACAGTAATACTCAGTTCTTGGTATGATCTGATTCTTGTAAAGATAGAGCATGGCTTCAGGGGTGAGGATTTGATAGTTTACTTATCGCCCGGTTCACACACTACCTCATCTCTTGAAAAGAAGTAGAAGTTTATCCTTTGCTTCCTGTTTAGGATTGAGTTTCTGGATCCTTCTAAAGTCTTTTCATTCTTTTCTATCCCAGTAGACCCTTTCGTCTTAGTGGCAATATCGCCTTGCTTGGGGTGAATTGATTGAAAAAAGTAGGTATTTTCTGGAGTGATACAAGGAATCGAACGTTCTTGCAACACCATTTGCGATGGCATCAAATATATATAAACAAATCAAATTACCAACATCATAGAAGTCATTGGTTATTTAGGATTGTATTTTATTTATTTATTTCAGACATTTAATGACCATTTAAAGGAACTGCAATTCCTGAAAACCGTTTCTCTTCACACCTAAATATGCATTTTAACTTTGTTACATCATTATGAGACATTTTGTCAAAGACTTATATTTTAATATGCCCTATATTCCATTAACAGTAAATGCTTTCATATCTATCATTACATTCAAGTATATTCTTGATTGTAATTGTATTATTTAATCCCTTTTGTTTGCTATTCTTGATGAAAAGATGTAGCAGTAGAAATTGGTTGTAAGTATTATTTTTCCCTTAACCCATCATTGGTAACATCATCATTAGTATTTTTGTTTTTAGTAACCTTATCATTTTCGCTTAATATTATTGCAGCCATTATCGTCTGCTAATAATCAGCTATTTCCGGTCTTTTGGCTAGCTTGATTCTTGTGTTAAGATATAGTATAAATAAAAGCGTTAGTCCCCGGGGATTTCATCATGAAGAAGTATCTATCAATTCCATTATAAGGGGATGTTTGTTGATCGCAATCATCCCATCTCTTTGCAATATTTAAGTGTTTAACTTTACCCACGCGGAGGTGTGTAGGCATTCATATAGAACATACATTTATATCATATTTTTATCCCGCGTAGGGGCAAATAAATGAATGTCTTCTTCTATGCATTTCTTTTTTTTATTTTAATTGTTCTGATAACGTTTTCATTGAAACGAAACGTTGTCAAAAGAATATTATATAAAAACATTTGAACGCCCAATTTATCTTCCTATATTTCATCTGACATACTATACCGGGATATTTCATATAAGACATTTTCACACACGCACGCACACACACACACACACACACACACACACACACACACACACATATATAAAGAAAGGGAGTCAGAGATCCTGAATTGTGAGATAGATAGATAGATAGATAGATAGATAGATAGATAGATAAAGAACCCTTAGGTAGACAAAGAGATACGAACGTACTGAGATAGATAGATAGATAGATGGAAACAGAATAAGATAGAAAGATATAAACAGTGAAATAGATAGATTGAACTGTAGTATATATATATATACAAATGGGCATTGATAGATAGATAGATAGATAGATAGATAGATAGATAGATAGATAGATAGATAGATAGATATAAACAGAATAAGATAGATAGATATAAACAGAGTGAAATAGATAGATTGAACTGTAATATATATATATATACAAATGGGCATTGATAGATAGATAGATATAAACAGAGTGAAATAGATAGATTGAACTGTAGTATATATATACAAATGGGCATTGATAGATAGATAGATAGATAGAAACAGAGTAGAATAGATAGATTGAACTGTAGTATATATATATATATATATATATATATATATATATATATATATATATATATATAAATAAATATAGATAGATAGATAGATAGATAGATAGATAGATAGATAGATAGATGTAAGAAAAGTAAATAGTAAACCATCTTATAAACAGAGGAGTAAACAAATAAATACATATTTCACATTTGCAATTACTGTATTTAACTTATCTACACCGGTTTTTCTTTCACGTCTAATTTAAAAAGCCGTTCACTTTGATGACGCCACCGTATGAAGATATCTAAATGAATAACTTTCAAAAGTTGTGTGTTCCAGTTCAATCAACAATCACTCAACAATAAATATTTCCATTGCTTTAAACATACTATCAACTACCCATTTCTTTATCTATCTATCCATGCATGTATTCTTTATCTATCTATCTATCTATCTATCTATCTATCTATCTATCTATCTATCTATCTATCTATCTATCTATCTTTTTAAGTTATCATATAATGCAGTGTTATTTTTAAAAATTATCACCCGATTTTATTGTACGCGTCCCGCAAATTGGTGTTCATTATCTTTACTCCAAGGACTCAAACTATAAAAGAACAGCCAGCTAACCCAGAGATACATTTTTATGAGGTGGCATCTCATTGTAACACATATATTTGCCAAAATTACATAAAAAATACTGAAGTGTAGATTTATTCAATAAAATCAACTTTGGTTTCAACCATGGGCTTCAGATGACGTCAGAATCTTCTTGTTTAAGTTGGTAAATGCTGCCATAATCCTTTTCTTCAGTTCATCTTTGGTGTTATAAGGAGTTTTGTTAGTCTCTCGCTGAACTGCATCCTCCCACAATAATTAAGGGAGTTGCAGTCTGGGGAGTTAGGTGGCCAGATGTAAGTGCTGATGTGGTCGTAGAAATTATCTGACAGATATGACTGGGTTCTCCTGTTTGTGTGGCATGGGGTCTTCCAGCAGCCACTCTCTTGACCCAGGGCAGCATTACCTCCTCGGGGCACTTGGCGTAGATCTCCGTGTTGAGCCTGAGGCCCTCACCAACACATTCGGGAGTACTTTTCTAATCAGAACGATAAGTTTTCAGATCTGCCGTACCTTCGTAATCAACATTAGACTCATCCAACTCTTTCCGAATCTTCTGCACTGTCCTCATAGTGACACCCAAACACTCTGAAGTGTTCATACTGGAGCTTCCGACGCGAATGCCAGACAGTATAACATGGCATTTACAAATTTCTGACGGAGTGAATTGCATCAGGGTGATCTTTTTCTCACAGATGGTACCCAATGAACCCTACTATACTGTGCAGCCGTCAAAATAAAAAAAGCAAACAACGCGCATGCGCGAAATTAAAAATATAAAATGGCCACCATTTACTCATTGCAACCTGGAATTATTGCATTTAAATTGATAAATTATGTACTGCATTTGATAGTATGGAAGATGCATGGTCATATCTGATGCATTCCAATTTCTGCATAGTATGTTCAGATTTTTTTTCCTGTTAGGATATACGAGACATGTAATATAAAAGAAATAACTTGCAGCTTTTATTATAGATCAAGTGACATCAAGTCCATTCCCAGTACTCTTGATAATTTCAGTATTAGTATTATCTGGCTGGTTTCAATTCCTTCTTGAATGTCTAATACTTCTATACAAGGTTTTCCAGTGTTATTCAAAATATATAAATAATAATGGACACAACATTCTTCTTCATATTCAACTGTTTTACCTTCTCCCCACCGCCAATTCCTTACCAGTATCTAGATAGTTATTCATCTACTCATTCCCTTTTAATATCCTTATCGAGTTTATGGGAATAGTGAAATCTACTGTTTGATAAATTATGATTACAAAGACAAAATTATCTATTTGTCTGGATTGAATGATCCATTTGAATTCCAAAATCTGTACTTTAAGAAATATATAGGAATTCTTATTGATGATCAAGTGTTTGTTGGCTCTTACATATATATATGAAGGAAATCCCTATGTTCAAGAAAAGAAAATTCTTCATAATCAGCAGGTATTTTTGCGCAAAAGATGTTTTTGTACATATTGAGAAACCCTACAGTTTCAAAACCCAACTTTCGCTCTTCTGATAACATCCTGGTAATAAAACTAGTCCCTGAATTCCCTTTATTTACCATGTACCATTTTATGGCGTCCTCAGTTTCAGCCAATGTCTGGTTATGTTTATATATTTTTGATCTCTTCATGGACAGTTTCTTTCTTAAAGAATTGGCTGAAATTGAGGACGTCATAAAAAGATTTAATTACAAAAATACAAGGTAATAACAATTCAAAACAGGAGTATACTCTGCAGATCAGTTTTTTCTCGACTGTTGTATCCCTAGAACCCTAGGGTTCTGCAAGAGTTAACTAGGGGTTCCACGAGAAACTGTTAAATAGGCTAATGTATTTTTGAGTAATTTTTGTTCAATTTTATATTTGTAATTTTTCTATATACGTACGGCATATTGTTGGAAAATCCTTGATTATTATAATAAATAATAAAAGAGAGGTATTAATAATGGTATATAATAGTT
>CAHIKZ030001118.1:422500-430000 GCA_903632075.3 Acanthosepion pharaonis | reverse complement strand
GATACGGGGTTTGTCTACATCAGCTTGTTTGGCATTATTGTATTATTATTATTATATTTCGATTTCTGATATGGTCACACTACCTACTAAGTCAGGTATTGGTGTGTTGTTATGGTTACATATCATGATTTTTTTTTAACAAATTCCATAGCATCACTAGCATTACATGGACAAAGTTCTTCTTAGTATGTAGGCTGTACTTATTTTTTATTTCTCTTAAGCTGTAATTTCTAGGGATTTTTGTGTTGTTGTGTTCCTTTTTTATAATTCCAATGCTTACCTACCTTGCTGGTACTATTTTTTTTCCAATTTCCGTATTTTTATTTCACTTTCCAGATATTTATACTTCGATAGTTTTTCAAAATCCTTAGTTGCTATGTTACAGTCCACAGGGCAAGCCATATCAATTGGTAGGCAAGTTCTTTTTTTTCTTTTCGGTTTTTGGCAGTTATGCCTGGCCTATTTGCTTCAATCTTCCTGTCTGTAAAGATGGTGCAATTCCAGAGAATTTTGAAGTTTTCTATTTTTGTAACTGGTGCTGGGTGATGTCCAGTGTTTGTCAATATTTTTCCCAAATTATTTACACATTGTCCAGTTTAAATATTGAAAATGGAAATTACAATGAAAATGGCACATAATAACTCAAACGGCACTAGGGAATATAGGACGTGGAAGAATTAGGAACAGAAATATTAATAATGAGCGGAAGAGGAAAGAGTAATCAGAATGACAGTAGATAACAATTGACACTGTATTTAGATTTTGCAGATTTGGCCAGAAAGCTAGAAAGAAGTTCCACAAGCGAGAAGTGCGAGAAAAGAAACTGTTAGCATAGAATTTACGGTTACATCTAGCCAGAACAAAATTTATAGTGGTGACAGCTTGTGTAGAACCAGCCACACTTTTCGGGAGAACTGGCAACAAACAAATCGTGTAGAGGGTACTACAAACTCTCCATCAACTCTTAGGTTTGTATTCAGAGTTTCCCTTATCATGGACTGGACACCACCTAACACAAGTGAACCCATCTATATACATTTTTTTAATCAGTATCACCCCATGCAAGGCAGTAAAGCCACTAACACACAAGGGGCTACAAGGTGTGGATGAATTAGGAACAGAAACATTAATAATGAGCGGGAAGAGGAAAGAGTAATCAGGAGGACAGTAGATAGTGATTGACATTGCATTTATTTATTAGAAACACTTACGAACTGTTGCATATTCTTGTTCATATTCAAATTTGTGCTCTTTTGATATTGTTATTTTTCTCTATACAATACTTTTCCAGAAAAATACTGGCCAGTCTGGTGGCATTAAGGGCCTAGATTTAAACGTCAACATGGCGTGGTCGAAAGGATACACCGGAAAAAACATCACCACAGCTATTATGGACGACGGTAAGTAAATGTGGATATATTAAAAAATAATTACAGTTTCTTTATATTCAGTATTTCTTTGCTTTATAATTCACCATAATAATATCAAAATGTTTTTCATTTCTATTTTTGTTTTTTGTTTTTTATTTATAGCATTCACAGAGTTAAAATCCATTGATTTGGGTTTGAAATATACTATTAATCACTTCTTGTCTAATTTGAAGAAAATAGATCCTATTTTAAAACTTATATTCCACTACTACAACTACTACTAATATACAAAGTCAAGATAAACCCGTGGAAAACATGAAAGATTACATATTCACAAAATAAAACTTCTCAATGCCTAAATAAATAAGTAAAATATATTACAACTGGGTGCAACATGAATTTATGTTTCTACAAAATTACTTCTCAAAATCTTGCAAAAGATGACATATTCCGTTTCAAACAGTAAATTTTATATTACTTATATCAAACTTTTGACTGCCAAATTGGTAAAGTAAATTTATTTTTGATGTTTTAGGAATAAATCTGGCAATTTAGTTCACATGTATTTCTTCTTTTATATTAATCAAGTCAGCTATTGTTGCTTGCGATGATTTTTGAAATAAGGGTGTATATAAGTTTGATGTAAATATGAATAAAACCTGCAAAAAACTGATGTGTGGAATGGTCAAATAAAAGTTTATACAAGTTGGATGTAAATATGAATAAAAGGTGCAATTAATAGATGGTGTAGAATGATGAAAGAACAGTTTGTACAAGTTGGATGTAAATATGAATGAAAAGGTCAATAAACAGATGGTGTATAATTCTGAAAGAAATGTTTATATAAGGTGTTTGTGAATAAAAGGTGCGATGGATAAATTGTCTAAATTATGCAAAAATGAAAATAAAAAATGATAACTCATTTTAACAGATATATTTACCAAAATTACACAAACATATCTTGAAATACTAAAGAGTAAATTTATTCAATAAAATCGCCATTGACTTAAACCACGGCCTACAGACAACTTCGGAATCTCCTGCATTTCTTCTGGCAGTCTTAAGTTGGTGAATGCTACTAAAATCCTTGCCTTCAGTTCATCTTTGTTATTACAAAAAGTTTTGTTGGTCTCTCTCTCAACTGCACCCACATATAATAATGAAGGGGTTTGCAGTCTGGGGAGTTAGGTGGCCAGAAGAAAGTGGTGATGTGGTCATAGAAAATGTTTGACAGCCATGACTGGGTTCTCCTGTTTCTGTGACATAGTGCAGAGTCTTAGGATCTTCCAGTAGCCACCCTCTTGACCGAGGACAGCACTACATCCTCAAGGCACTTGATGTAGGCGTCTGAGGATCTGATCAACACATTCATGAGTTCTGTTCTTATCAGAACGATCAGGGTGAGTTTTCCGAGCTGCCGTACCTTCGTAATCACCATTAGACTCATCCAAATCTTCTCGTATCCTGTGCACAGTCCTCAGATTAACACCCAAACAATCTGAAGTGTTCGTATTTGAGCTTCCGGTGCGAATTACAAGCATTACAGCATGCCGTTTCCAAATTTCTGACAGAGTGAATTGCATCATGGTGGTCTTTTTCTCAAAGACAGTACCCAACTGATCCTACTATGCTGTGCAGTCGACAAAAATCAAAAATAAACAATGCGCATGCGCGAAATTAAAAATATAAAATGGCCGCGATTTACCTATTGCATCCTGTATGAATAAAAGATGCAATTCACAGATGGGGTAGAATGGTGAAAGAAATATCTATACGAGTTGGATGCAAATATAAATAAAATGTGTAATAAAAAGATACGATAGAAAAAATCCGAAAATATTAGCTTAAGTCGTTCAAGAGGATTCTACGAATTTCTTTTTTGTAACTGATAAAACTGTAGATTTCAGTAGTGAGGCAATTTTTGTGCAAATGTGCTTTTCGGATGAAAATTTTCAATAATAGTGGGATGGTAACGCTCTTTTTAACCCATTACCTGCCATGAGCCCCATTTGGGGATCTGTTAAAATTAAACTCACTACATGTTATTCCTTGTATTTACATTGAATTGCTTACATACATTGCATTTGCAGAGGTATATTTTACAAAACTTAGCCTTTAAAGTTTTTATTATTATCCGTAAGAAGAGATTTTCTGTCGTAATTTTACATTTCACGAGTAGAAAAATAATGACTATTTTGAAAAGTATTTTTTTAATATTTCTAATCAATTTTTGATGTTTTATACACATATATATTTGATGTTCTAGTTTCTATAAAAATGAGAATGGTAACTACTGAAATTAAACATAAGGAATAAATAAACTCCTAAGACACCTGTCTGGGCCAAAAATGCAGATTAAAAAAATTTGGCATTTAATGGGTTAATATTTTACTTTTAAATGATTGAAACAAAATAGTTTCGTCATTAATATAATAATTCTGCTATTAGTATTATGATATTAGGTCACGGTAGTACATTCCAATGACTTATAATTATGTGATAACATCTCCTACTTTAAACGTGTTTTTTTCTAAAAGGAAGGTTACACTTATTTGTCATCTTTACACAGAAATAACAAAAAGGTAACAATTTCTTGTAGGTTTTGTTACATTTTACATATATGAACATATAATAATCATCATAAATATGGCGATAGGATGATTAGAATGTTAGCGTTCCTACAGGTGGAGTAATGGATATCGGCTCGGATTGAGGAATCAGAGAGCCGAGTTCGAATTCTAGGCAAATCAATTGCAGTGACTTACATGACTTTACCCTTGGTAAAGGTATGAATTTTCTTCTTCTCCCCTAGCTATGGGTAAATAGCAGGACAGACCGGGTTTGATGGCAACTAGTCTACCGCAGAAAGGAATGACAATCTACTGCGGGAAAAAATCTGCCTCGTCAGTCGTGTATCGAAAGATACATGATCGTCTAAGCGTGTATCACGCATGGCACATAACTGACTGACACCAACTGTCTCAGTAGTGTGATTATACTGAGTTGCTTTAAAGAGACTAAACTCACACAAAAGTCATGACGAATTGAGAATAGTATCCCTTTTTCATCCGTGTGACAGTCTTATAGACCTAATTTCTTTGTTCGCCTATTATGTCCGTTGTAAGTTACCGTGTAGAAATATAGACCTCTGAAGAAGTCCAGAAGGAACAACGGTTGAAATATTGTTAGTATAACAACTAAGATAAACATGTTAGTCCGACTAGTAAAACATATAAAAATATTGTTAGTATAACAACTAAGATGAACATGTTAGTCCGACTAGTAAAACATATAAAAATATTGTTAGTATAACGAGATGAACATGTTAATCCGAATAGTAAAGCATATAAAAATGAATCTTTTATTCAGACCACAGAGATAGATTGTTCTCATTCCGAAATCTGAAGGTCAGAGGTTACAATGGACAAAGCCATGTGCAAAACATGTAACAAAAAACATGAGCGTACTGGTCTGAATAGCAAAATATAAAATAATAATAGTGTTATCTCTGCGCATCACATGTATCTTAATAGTTTACAGAGCTTAAAAAAAAGTGTTACGATTCTCAGTTAATCTTTGGGTTCGCCAGAATTATATTGCAAATATGATTTTAAAAAAATTTCCTGTGTTTTTCCATATATTCTCTTTATTTTAGTGAATTATCGGCAACAAAAGATTTTAGTATTAGTAACGAAAGAGTTGGTAGAAAGTCATTACAGTGTGCCAAAATTTCCAACTCACTTTTGTAAAAAAAAAAAAATAGACACTGAATACAAAGTAAGAAACAGTTTTCTTTACATACACATGCGTGCGAGCACACACACACACACACACACACACACACACACACACACACACACACACACACACACACACACACATTTATTTAATAAATTATAATTAATATAAATATATAATTTGTCACTTAGCTGATTGGTGATACCTTAAGCATCCAAGCTTAACCATTTTAACTCTACTTCGTAGACCGACTCTTCAGCAATAGGTCTGTCCACTCGTCAGGGGATATGAACGGAGTGATTATTGGAAGGTCCGTTTACGAAACTTCAGAGTCATCTCGAAGAATATTTCGAAGACCCTTAACAACAAACAGCTAAGCAAAAACCGATCATCTAAATGACAAATTTTATATTTGTATTGTTATTGCTCAATTTATGATATCGAGCAACTTATTACATGTACTGCTTGCCATAAATGTTTTTTTCTGTCAGTATCCAACTGACTTAGAACATTTTTGGCTTCATACTATCTTCACAATTTATTCCGTTTATTATATATATATATATATATATATATAATTATTTATTTAAAAATATGATTCCAACTCGCGACATAAGAGGTCTCATGTTTCAAAACAAGAGCCGAAAACTTCAATATAATTATTTGAATTAAATTGAGTTAAAGAAAGCTCTGTTCCATCTTTAAGCGAATTTTTTTTTGAATAACTTATTTCTGAAATTTACGCGTTTTAATAGTATATTCATAATTGAAATCAAAATTTCCATTGTAACAGCCAGGGCGATTGCTTAAATAGTGTTGGGTGTTAATAATAAGTATCAGTATAGAGTTACTTTCATAGATGTCAAGTCAGGGTAAGGTGGTTTGTCTAAATTTGAAACGGAAGATGTTTTCGCCTAGTCTGGTTTACGTGTCTATGGAGATTTATTTATTTTTTTATTATTTCTTTATTAAAGGGATTTGAGCATATAAAAACTGCCGTAACATTTGTTTTGTGTGTGTGTGTGTGTGTGTGTGTGTGTGTGTGTGTGTGTGTGTGTGTGTGTGTATCAACCATAAAAAAGTCAAGACTTATTTCAAGAGTTGCCAGTCCGCATTTGATATATTTAATTATATGCCGTTTCTAGCTAGCTGGTCATTGGCTCTAAGAATAACTCCTCCGTCTTTGGTTAGGTGTTGATTTTATTCCTGATGGATTTCTAAACACCAGCCTCATCGACAATGTGACTGGGAAGCCAGTTTAGTCGCTGCCGTTATACTATTATTCAGATTGTATGGAGTTACATTGTACCGGTAACAGTTTAGATCTGATATATGTTGGTAGGTATAAAAAACATTTGTGTGCAACTATAAAAAGCAATATGCACCAAAAATGGAAATGTGCATCAAATCTTGTACATAAGCGCTGTACAACCAAAGTAACAAAACCAGAATTTACAATATGATTCTCAAATGAACTTTGATATACTAAATAACTTTCTCTCATTTTTATACATTTCGTTTTTAGCTTTATTCAAATAAATTTGAAATATTTTTTACTGCTACTTGTATCTCCAAAGTGCTTTATAATGTTGTTATTGTAATAACCTGGTTGCATCGGGCCGTCGGATGATTGGTCTGTGAAAGTCTCTGTCTTGGCCGCTAGCTTGGCCGTTGAGATCGTGTAATCCCACCGCAGGAGTCTTTTCAGTCTGGTTCTTTCGCTTCGACATTACCGTCATGGGTAGCACTACAGAAGTTGGAACTCCAGAGGGCTTCGTTCTTGGGATTCCTGGGACAAGTAAGCCCTCTGCCACGACAAGGTACGACCATATATAAATTTGCAAGACCTTGCCCCTCAGTCCCCTTTGAGCTGCGAGTAAGGCGCTTCTCACCTAGGGTGTGGGCTTCTTCGTCGCGCAGAGTTGTCCACCAAAATCAAATTCGCGCGAATGGCCTCGTCAAACTCTTTTTGATTCACAGCCATCTCCGACACTGCTACCAGAGGAGAGAAATAGAACAGGGAGAGAGGATGACGATCCCGATGATCGAATGCGAGCGGTTGCCGACAAAAGATGTAATCAATAAATTTTAATATAATAAGAAACTTCTGGCATCATTATCTTTACTTTTTCCAATAAATTTCTTGCATGGATGGTTTTGAACATTTCTAGAATTTCTAGTTCCTTAGTGATTTATTTTATTATGTATCACCAATAACAGAAACAATTCTTCTGTTCCTTTATTCTTGCTCTTGTTTGGTCAACTCTGAATTGGAATTATGTTCCTTTGGGTTACTCCAAATATTCTCCCAAAATTTTGTCAATTCTTCAATAGATGGTGGCTTTTTGACTTCTATAACTACTTTTTCAATTTCCCTGTAAAATTTCTTGAA
>CAHIKZ030001118.1:407500-420000 GCA_903632075.3 Acanthosepion pharaonis | reverse complement strand
TCGCATTCATGTCGGTGCGTTCCTGCTGTGGTTATTACTTACAAGAGTACATCAATAGTCTGACACGTAATTTTTTCAATCTGAATTATTAAAATTTAGCACCATTAATTGGCCAGGAAAGAAACTACACTAGAAAGCAAACATAATTTGTATAAAATGAATGTCTTTTTTCGTTATCAGGCTACGGATTTACAGATTTTTCTGGCTATACAAAGACTGCTTAAAATAGAAAAATTTCCTCAAATATGACACATGTAACGCGAATACGCATCTACACAGACACGAACGAAGACTCCCGAACACACATTCATATACATACATTATATATATATATATATATATATATATATATATATATATATATATATATATATATATGCATATCCGAAACCTTCCAAATGTATTTTAATGCTATTATTATTATCCAGACTCGTTCTGCGTCAAACATGTTTTTCAGTTATGGCCTCGCTATATATTTATATGTGTGCGCACGCGAGTGTGTGCATGTGTGGGTGTTGGTGTGTCAGTGTGTGTGTCTGTGTGTGTGATTGCACGCATGTGTGTGCATATATTGACAACAATGTTGAAAAAAAGTCACTCTGCAACTCTTACTCTAAATTCTATGAAAACGGTACCAACATTACCGATGCATTATTAATATTAATTTTAATTGTACACCAAGTATACTATATAAGACAAAGTATACATTTATATTCACAACTTATTTGAAAGCGTTTCATAACAAAATAAACTTTCATTATAAATTAATAAAAAACAACAATAGAAAACACCAATAAAAACAATAATAAAACAACAATGAAAATAATAAAAAACAACAATACAAGCAATAATAAAACAATAAAAAACACAATAAAACAGCTTTAAAAAAACAAAAATAAAAACAACACTAAAAAACAACACCAAAAATCAACACCAAAAAAAAAAAAAAAACTAAAACAACAATAAAAACAACATTAAAGATGTAAAAAGAATAAAAAATAACTGGATAAAATTATAGACGTTATTAAAAAATGTATGATTAGAACGATTTTTGCCTTGTTAAAGTGAATAAAATTATTTTACTGCCTGATCTATCTATCTATCTATCTATCTATCTATCTATCTATCTATCTATCTATCTATCTATCTTGGCCTTACTTAGTATCACTCAATAGCGGAAAGATAAAGGTGATTTTTATATTTTGAAATGCTCTCTAGAAAAATCAACATGAATTTTTCTCTGGCTAAATATTGGTTTATTACAAGTCTATTCCAAACTTGTTGACAGTTTCTTGTTTAGCCTTACTTAGCATCACTGAATATCTATTTTGCACAGCACAGAATGTTGCTAAATGTTACATTTGATAACAGATGAATCTGAGAAAATGATAAATATATAAGACAGTTCTTTTAATATATATGCCTTCAGCATCACATTTTCCACCATCAATTATAACACTTCCCAGATAGTTAAATTTGTAGCAGACCTAAAAAAGATTGGTCAGAAAATGTTTTTCCCTCCACTCATTTGCCTTGCCATGAGCATTTATCTCAAGTAGATGTGAATTTTAGCTTACAACTATGTCCACACCCTATTTCACTGACAGCCATTGTAAACATATAAATAGCACAAAAAATTTTCAGTTCAGGTGGGACAAATTCACCAGCTACTGAACTTCATAGATAGAAGGAAAGTAGTCACTCATCCCTTTTTTTTCATTCCTTCAACAACCACAGCCAAAGAATGAACTCATTAATTTATAATTCGCTATGGTAACCAGGTCAAGAACTGGGAATATCCCATATTAGTGACACCAGTTAAGTACTGTTTCACTGAAACTTTCCTTTATACTATTTTGCAAATGTAATTAAGGAAAAGACATTTCAAATTCTTCACCATGTACACAACTGTGAAAACCACTTTTACCTATATACTGAAACACTAATACCATACACAACCAAATCACACACAGTCAATACATACTGTTGTCTTTTAATAAATGTTATTTTGGATTTGGTTAAACCAAGTTTTGTCATTGTTTCAAATTATTGCTTATAATGATAAATTTGGTATGTTTAAGGCTTTAGTGCTGACCAGGCGTTGCAAGCCTTCAACAAATTTCTGTAACCAAAAAACACATTTCCAAGCTTTTTATTTATATTTACTTTTTATTATTTAATCTCTTTCGATGTTTCCATCGTCTCTATTTGGACATGAGCAATAGACAGAGAAATCACTGGGAATATGTCTTTTAAACTTATGCTACTTCTACTAAATATACTTTCACTGCTATATTATCTAATTTAAATTTTTTCCATCAGCTAAATTAAATGTTAAGTGCTAGAATAGCCACAAATTGAATGATACAAACAGGAATAAATTTTCAAAAGTCATTTCAACAATTTGTAGTAATTCAAGTATCAACATAACTTCTATTTATAAATTTTTTTTTTTTTACATTTCTGCAAAAAATATTTTCACTACAATTTAAATTTTTGCTTTAAAATTAGAACACTAGCGTTTATAAAGCATAATCAGTTTAGTAATCTTCACTAAATGCCCTCAAAACCTAAATGGTTTCACAAAATCACTTGTACATATTTTCACTTATTTTTCTTAGATGGCTGGAACCACTGTAAATTTTTTTGTAGCTACTAAACTGTTATTGCCAATAGTAATAGGATAAATTATATCCTCTTTTTATTTTTATGTCACTTCAATCTTTTTACATTTTCTTCAAGTAATTTATATATATATATATATATATATATATATATATATATATATATATATATATATTTTATTTAAAAAATATGATTCCAACACGGAATCATATTTTTAAATAAATAATTATATTTATGCTCTACTTTTGTATCGAGCACTATTTTTTTTAAATAATAACAAAAATACTAAAGAACTTTAGATTATTTACCTAACGAGTTCTTTCCTATTTTCACACACACACACACACACACACACACACACACACACACACACACACACACACATCTATCTATCTATCTATCTATATATATATATATATATATATATATATATATATATATATATATATATATCCCTGTTTTACGTAAATTACATAGAACTTACAATATAAGAACAGCAGAAATACCATTGTATATTTTTATAATTTAGGAATAGAATATGAACTACTTTATATATCATAATACAAAAAAAATAAAAAAATAAAATAAAATAAAAAAATAAACATTAAAGTCTTTATCAATTAATTAATCCATTTAAATATTGATAAACACTTGATAAAACAATATTATTCTTGAGATGTCTAAATTTCTTAGATTACATTTTTTTAAGTGTTTCACCCCAAGCAAGGAGGGAAGCCACTAAGACGCAAGGGGTTACAGAGGATTTGGAGCAAGATCAGATAGGAGTGATAGAGGAAAGGATGAGGAGAAGGATAGTGGATAGATCAAGGCAACTGGAGATGTCGATTGACATTACATTTGAATAGTTGGAGATTATAGCTCTCAGGGAAACTGGAATAGGGAAGGAAGTTCCACAGACGAGAGGTTCGAGATATGAAGCTATTGGAGTAGAAGAGACGGATACATTTAACAGTTTCAACAGTGAAAGGGTGAGAGCGGAATGCCAGCCTCGTAGGGCGCTTGAATTCATGAAGCCTGGGATATTTTCATTTTTCATTTCTGACAAGTTTATTTAATCAGTATATATATATATATATATATATATATATATTATATTTTTAATTTTTAAAAAACTGGTTATTATAAGTCAATTCCAAACTTGTTGACAGTTTCTTGTTTGGTCTTACTTAGTATCACCGTATAGCAATAGCAGAAAGAGAAAGAAAAAAGGTGATTTTTATATTTTTATATGAAGAAATCCTATTAAAGAAGAATTGTGCCTCTTGACAATTATCGAACCTATATCACTTTTTCCATCATAGTAAGCATCCCAAACTAAAATTCTATTTTCTATATATCTAGAAACCTCTAATACAGACATAAAGGGCTTGAAAAAGCACTAAAAATGGTACCAAATTGTATTTGGTAACTCAATTAGCAGCCAAGTTATGATCATTCAAAGTTCATAAGAAAATTTTCCATCTCATGTGCTATTGGACCAGAAGTAAATTTTAACAGGGAATAACTGCAGATGATGGCTGCAGATTAGTTAAAAATCATTGTAAATGTAATGTCATATAGGTAGCCTTGAAGTAAAAGAAATATAATACTAATGGAATCAATAACTATTAGATCAGTCCAACTTAAACATTAGGGAAAAATGAAATAGTTTAAAGATGACAAAAGGGCACATTTGACTATTCATATAAGTTTCATTTCAACCATTAATGCCTTACAACTACTTGTTATTATTTATTCTGGGGGACAGGATCTTTTATTTTTTCTTGTTTTTTATTGATAGAATTTTGTTTATGAATTACAATATCCTGGCATGCTATTAAACTTTATTTTTATTGAAGTATGCTTCAGTTTATTTCATAATTAGTTATGAATTAAAATGAATAACCCCCTAGTATAAGTTTTAAAATCAATCAACATTTTCTACTGCAATTAAACTTTCAAAACTCCTCTATAAAAATAATCCATGTAAATTGTAAATGTATATGTACTAATATGGAAAAGAATGAAGATGTTCAATAATATATGCATATTATTCAGAATGCACCTTTTAAGTCTGACAATCTTGAAAAGCAAAATTCTGACTTATGATGAAAAAGAAAGATTCTGACTGATGATGAAAAAGGTGCATAGGGTAAAAAAGGTTAAGAACCACTGCTCTACAAGAAGGTGCAATTTTCTTTTCTTTTTTAGGAGTTAAATTTATATGGTATTTTACCCACTAAAGTTTTCATATTAGAATATTTTGTGAATTCAGTTTTACAATCAAGCCTCCTGAAAAGTAAATGTAATCTCTGCAAAACTCAGAGTAAAAAAAGATGAGTGCACATTTAATTTTATTTATTGCCATATGTTTGTGTGTGTCTGTCTAACTTATAATGTCCTGTTTTAATTCCTTCTGATTCAATCTCTAAGTCTTTAGAATGCTACCTACAAATAATTTTTATGCTATATTTGAAAAGAATCCATGATTTTTCATACAGTGAGTCATATACTGACTCTTGAGATGAATTTTTAAATTCTATGTTAAGTCTTTGAGTTAATTCATAAAATTAGTCACATGCTTAGTCTTACCACATGTTTATTGATGGATATATAACAAATCGTTTTGATGATTCATAGCAAGAAACATTTTTAATCAAATTTAAATGAAACTGTGATAAATATTTAAGTTCATAATCTGAAAAAAGCAGAAATCCAAATAAGAGAAAATAAAAAATAGAAAATCTTTTTTTTTTAAATCATTTTAGCCAAAGCAAGGTGATAAAGCCACTAAGACACTTGTGTTACTGCGTGTGAAAGAATCTGAGAAAAATCATTTTTATGGATAGAGGACAAGAAAAGAATAGAAATTAAGGAGACAGAAGATGACAACTGACATTGCATTTAAATTTGAAAAGCAAAAAGCCAAAAGACAGTCAGTCCCACAAGTGAGAAGTGCAAGAGAAAAAACTCTTAGCATAAAACAGAAATAGTTACATCTAGCAATTTTAACTGTAAAATGTTGAGACCTAACTGCCAATCCTGTACTATGCTTTAATTCATAAAGTTGAGGAATAAAGAAGAAAGTTCATCAGAACCATTACCACGAAAATATTTATAAAAAAATGGCACAGAAAAGCAACGTTATACCATGGCGTTGAGAAAGTGACTGAAGACAAGATGCCAGGTCAGGATGAATAACATTGCAAATTCTTCTTTGAATTTGGCAAGAATCTCTAGAAAAGAAGTACTAAACCAGATGTGACAGTAATATTTAATCAAAGCAATTTGTTTCCAGTTTAGTTTTTAAATGAACTTTAAGAATTTTACCAAATTGTCTTATTCAGAGATTTAGACTTGAGAATTAACAGAGTTTACGTATTATTTTCAAAAATAACAATATTTCAAAACCTTCATATCCAAGAAAATATGGATTAAAAATTATATAAAGTGTAACCCGGATATAAGAGACCCGGATATAAGAGAAACCCGGATATAAGAGAGATTTTCTCTGGTCCCAAATTAGAGCCTGTGTTCATGTAAACAAAATAGACCAAGCACGGATATAAGAGAAACCCGGATATAAGAGACTTCTTCTCCGTTCCCGACAACTCTCTTATATCCGGGTTACACTGTAATTGAAATAAAATTCAAGAATGTAGAAAAAATATGGAAAAATGTTTTTAAATACAAATTGGGAAAATGAGGTTTTTTTAGCTTCGGATATTGATTAAAAAATTGTTTTAAAAATGCCTAAAACTTTTATTTACATATTATTTTTTTTTTAATATGGATTAGCTTTCAAAGAAAAACAAAATTCAATTTTAAAGACATTTAAAAATTATTTAAAATGTGTTTTTCGTTTGTTTGTTGGGTTGTTTTTTTTTAAGGAAATCTGAGTCGGTACTGAAGCTATTGTACTCTCTGACCTTATTCAGTTATCCTAACTTTTCGGGATTTCGAATCTAATCTTTTATTCGCGGTGTAGAATTGTTGTCATAGAGCAAAATATGAACAGTCCACACATCCGTGGATTGAATAAAAAAGCTTCAGTTTAAAATTCCGAGTATCAGGACAGACACCTGAAGAAAGACATACAGTGGTCGAAACAAGATGTGGATACTGGAATAAAGTATAATAATAAATAATTCTTAACTCAATGATCACGATATATTTTATTTTTTATGAATGAATCTTCAACAATTTTAAATCCTTTTAGCAATTATTTTTACACTGTTGAGTTTTAATTTAAACTAAGTAAACTTAAAACCGAAAACGTTTTTTTTTACTTATTTGTTTGTTTCATTTTTATGTTTTATTCATTTAGTAGAAATATTGAATGATAACCTTTATAAAAAATAACACAAAAAAACTACGAACAATATTAGTTGCAATAGCACTTTATTAAAAAAAATATAGACCACTTTTATTAAGAAGATGAATCACAATCAGATGTTATTACTATTTAATTGGCTTTAAAAACAAAATATTAATTAATTATTCCCAATTTTTTGTAAGAAGTCTTTTATGCCAGATATTCTTAAACGGTGATTATTAAAAGCAGCGTTAAATTTCGTTACGTTAACAAACTAAATTTTCCTAACCATTCCGATATTTAAGATAAGGGGGAGATAACTCTTGAACTAAAAACCCATTTACTTTACTTTATTTTTCTTTTCTTTTTTTTGGGGGGGGGGTCACAATACAAAATATCAAGAAATACAACCTTTTACTTACCGATGTACGAATTTTTTTTTCAAGCTTGACCGGACGATAACGAAAAGTCCGACTAAAAATTGCTATTGTGTCTG
This sequence comes from Acanthosepion pharaonis, assembly GCA_903632075.3. NCBI lineage: Eukaryota > Metazoa > Mollusca > Cephalopoda > Sepiida > Sepiidae > Acanthosepion > Acanthosepion pharaonis. The sequence goes on along the minus strand of CAHIKZ030001118.1, from coordinate 412,564 downwards.
TAAGTAACATATCGTCTTTTACTTACAACTGTGTACTAGTGTACAGTACTACTGTAGTGTAATACAAATATCAATGTTAAGGGAGGTCACCTTAACTCGTTAAATAAATAGAATTGTTTGGTAAAAGACTTTTCTTACCGATATTAGGATAAGGTTATTGATCATAAATGTCATGAAATATTTTTAGTGCGCTACACGCAATGACTACTAGTAAATAAATGTTATTACCAAGACAAGGGTGATAACTGGATCTTTAACTTTTGGCAATGTACTTTCTCAAGCTGTTTAATAATTGCAATTTCCCCATACTAAGCTTGATCAGGAGTGTACCGAGGCAAAGTACCGCCCAACGCCCGTATTCATAATGGCATCCCACCATTTTTTTATTGAGAAAAAAATATAAATGAAATACCCTTAATGGCATTGATTAGTACTTGAAAAGCAACAAATTACTGTACAAAGGTTATCATATTTTAATCTTTTGAGCTTTTGCAGAAGTAAAGTTACTAATAACTTGGTCAAAGTCTCTTCTCCATAGTTTCATGTTCAATTGAAATGAGGGACAAATTGGATAAGCGATCTTGCGACATAGTCGATCTCAAGTGACTTTTAAATGAGCTTCAGTTTTGAGAAGCTTCTCTCTGTAGTAGCAACAGAATCTGTGAGTTTCAAAAACAGCTGTAGAGCAATCACAGGATTTGGCAGTGTTTCTTAAACTTGTCATCAATAAATCCATCTCATCCATTCCATAGACGATGATTTGGTCATCATTGTCATATCACATTCCACTTTGGAAGCTGCCGCTAAAAAGTCCCGAAGTCGGAGAACTTCCAAAGGCAGTCTAGATACGTCTAAGTCAGCACCGTATTCGCTACCGAGAATTTTAGATTTTCGCTCCAACTCACCTTCAGTATCTTCCAGGATTTCTTGTGATGATAATTCAGCAAAGACAATTTGCAGATAAAACGTGGAGTCAAATCGTGCTTCCAGTTCATTTACAAGTCGATCATAACATTCGTAAAGATTTCTCTTTACTTCCTGTACAACTGTTTGACATACATCATCTTTCTTTTCCCCGGGTAGCTCTTTCTTCTAATCTGTTTTTCAACTGGATTTTACATTTCCTCGTACTTTGACGATTAACCAATTCAGGCACCAGCCCTCCCCAGCTTCGGTTATAGAAGATTTTGGTCGCATTCATGCGGGTTACACACAAATCCAAACCAATACCAGGTTCTTGAAGTTCCTTTTGGATAAGATTTATTTGCCCCAGAATTTCTTCTCAGTAAAATGTGACATGAAGTTTTCAATTGAAAGGAAAATGATTTGTGAATCCCCTCTCGTCTGAAGATTTTCTGAAGCTGAAGTTAATGAATCGAGTGCCTAAATCACTTCTTGAAATCATGTTTTCACTGCACGAATAGCTTAGTAACATGTTCTCCAACGGGTAGTTGCCAAACGCCTCATAATGACCGTCACATGCGAAGATAAAACTTCCCAATGAGGAAGAGGAGGAAAATATATAGTCTCTCGCCGCTGAAAAAAGTAATGGCACTTGCATTCACAGCTAAGGCATGAACACCGCATAAATTTAGACTATGATTAGAACATGGCACAAATTTAGCTTTCCCATGTTTTGTAGATGTTGAACACCACAATGAACTCCAGCCATACTAGCCACATTGTCAAATCCTACCACTCTACATTTTTGAAATCAAGTTTCTCTTTCTCCAGTTGATCCAAAATCATCTTCTTGATATCATAAGCTGACTTCCCATGCCCAGGAAAATAAACTTGATGTTTTTCATCTGAATTCTTAAAACAATTTTCTTTTATTAATAAATTAATTTTGGAAATTTTCAATAAACATATACCAATGAACTTTTTTAATAATAAAATTTGAAAACATTTTTTTAACAATGAAATGAAAAATTTCATCAATGAATTGAAAAGAAATCAAACATTATTTCAGAATCTCCCGAAAAAAGTAGATCAACTTTTTCAAATAACTTTTTCAGGTCGTTCACATAGTAAGTTTAATTCCTTTTTTTATATCTGGTCTTCTCGCTTTTTTATCTTTCTAGAAATGTAAAAATTAGCGACTGGAATTTTTTAATTCAAATGACCAAACGTTATACCCCCACCCCTGTTAAGTTATAAAATATTTTCTCAAGGTTTTTTTTAAATCAAAGAAGCTATTCATTATAAAATTAATTTATTAATGAATAAAATACCAAAAGCTTTATTTAAAATCTCAACATTTTCACAACTGATTTTGAAATAAATGAAAAAATTTTCTGACAGTTTATGTTTATTAAATATAATTTAAAAACGATTTAAAAATTATTTAGATCGATTATCGCAATACAAAAAAATGGGGTAATATATATATTGATTGTACAAAATATACAATATAGTGGGGATGTCTCTTGGAATGTCCTGGTGTGGTCTTGTTGTCTCAGCAAGAGGTCGCTCACAGCAGGCCCAGATCAAAGTATTGGCATCTCAGACAGTCGCACGAGCTTATTAAAAGCTGAGGTCGGCGACAGGACAGCATGTCATGTGTTTGTGATCTTCCAAACAAAAAGAAATGAATGTGAAAAAAAGAAAATTGAATTAAAGACACAAAATATTAGATTTCTTTTTTTTTTTTTTTTTTTAAAAATGAATGATCGCGTCTTTAATTTTTTTTCACCCGCAAAATGCGGCCCCCATAAACTGCCGCCCGGAGCCCCCTAGTGTTCCAGCTTTGGTCCAACACTGAGCTGGATACTGATTATTAATTCTTTTTTATGAGTTAGGAACAAAGAAGTGATTTCAGCATATTATTAGTAGCTAATTCATCCATAATATTTTTATGTTGTTCATATTTGTATAGAAAGAACCAATTCTCATAAAAAAGGCTCAGTTATAAAGCCAGTGAAAATCACTCTCTCTACGAAGGCTTTCGAGAACAGAAATATTGCAAGTGTATTTTTATGTCGATAGGATTCGAGCTATAAATTTAAACGGAACTATAAAACGTTTCGTATGTCAGTCATTCTCATTCAATCCTCTTTCTTTTTTTAACATAAACTCACACCTCCCCAGATAAAACTGATTCGCGCATGCGCTTTCTCAAATCATGTAATAGCAGTGTTAAGAGAAATAACAAAGCCGCCAAAATACAATACAAGAGGAGGTAAATCCCAGCGGTTATTGTTCTGCAAAGTAACAAATGATATTATTCAGCTTTATAAGGCTGATGTAAATAAAATGCGCATAAAGTAGACATAATGAAGAAGCTAGGCTGATTCTGTTGTATCCAGAAATAAAAATATGAAGCCTTTTCACTACGTTAAAAAAAATCGAAAACGGTATGAGACAAGAGCAGTCGATTTTATCATAGCTATTTGCAGCCGGCCTTGAAAGGGTCTTCTAGAAAAGGATCAACAATGTGATGATAATATTTGTTAGAGACAAGCGTATGGTTGCAAGAAAGAAATACGACAACAGCAGAAATAGATTTACGTGGTTTATTTCAACAGGAACGTGTGGGTTTGGGACAGCTACCTTGTGGTAAAGTTCATAAGCCGGCTTCGGATCTAGGTCGATCTCTCATAGTAGTTCACACATGTTGATGGTGGTTGACGCTCCCCTGCTGTCAGTAGCTGACCGTGACAGGTCTCTACTCTGGGCGCCTGTTGAACTTCCGTGTGACCCTTTCTATAGCGTTTTTTTTTTATGGCTTAACAGGCTCGAAAAACGAAGCGAGTATAATTAGGAGGGAAGCATTTTTATTGGACGAAAAATAGAGCACTTTAAATATTATTTTATTTTTCGACCGGAACACGTGTGTCGGGAACATTTGTAAACGAAGATAATGGTCATTTTGTGACGGGGTTTTGTCCCGTTCACATCCGGCTCTCGCTCTTGAGTATTTGCCTGTAAATCAGCCGAGATATGTCTTATTTTATTTTATAACATATTTTATACATTTTCGATAAATTCAGAATCATCAGATGAATTATAAAATTGCTGAATGATCTAAACACGGGATAAATTAATAGGAATAAAACAAAAAAGTAATGATGTAACGTTATGAAAAATATAAGAGTAGGTAGTAAAGAACTGGAAGAAGTTCAAGAATATATCTACATATGTAGATATGTAGATATGTAATAACATCCTTGAAAATATTATAAAAAGAGCTGAAGAACGTGAAAATCTCCAAGAATGAATCTAGTTAGGACAGATAATAACATTCTGGAAAAAAAACTCATAAAAATGAGATGAAGAACTAGAAAAGGTTCAGGAATATGTCTAATTAGGAAAGGCGATAACATTCTTGAAAACATTAGAAAAGAGTTAATGAGCAGGAATAAGTCTGGAAATACATCTGCTTAAGAGAGATTATAACATTAAATAAAATATATATGAAATAAGCAAATCATGAAAAGGAAATAAAACAATATATTACAAAAGGAGAGAAATAATTAAAATTACCTTATAAATATGCTTAAAACATAATAAATATATATTGCTAACTATGATATACAGATGCGAAACATGGAAACTGAAGTTGCTTGAAAATAACTTAGAAATGCACATACACCAATAAAGGTGATGCAAGAAATAACTCAGATATACACAGAGGTCATTATAGGTCAAGGAACTGGCCAAAATATAAAATAAAAAAGTGATGAAGCGACAAAAATGGTAGTAGGCGTGATACATAGTAACAGAAAAGGATTTTTAGTTGCTTGTTTTTTTCTCTATGTAGTAGACGTAGAAATATGAATATATAGAAAATACAAATATGAAATAGTTGCGTTTTGATGTTAAGTTATTGTCCTGTATCAGATTAGGAATGATTGCTCTTGATAATGATTTTAATGTTCTCCATTTTTCTTTTATCATTATTTAATTCCTTATATAAAAATGATCAGTTGATCTTATCTCGTTTTTAAGAAGTTAAATGACTTGAGTTTTCTTTATGGTCACTTAGAACGATAGATATTGTATGCAAAAGAAAAATGTATTTCTATGTAATGGATTTTTGTATAATTTCATGTTCTCATTATA
>CAHIKZ030001118.1:352500-392500 GCA_903632075.3 Acanthosepion pharaonis | reverse complement strand
GGGCAGTTCCTGTGCATATATGACAGCAGTACTCTATTTATAGTCTGATCTGGCTTAGTATTTTAGATGTACTGTTTTTTACTCTACTCCTCAGTATTACCAATATCTCTACCCAAAAATCTAGGGATGACAGTCATTTTCATAAATGTCTAAAAATGGTATTATTTTATTTATGGGATATGATAACTTATTATATTTCTTCAAATATTGTATTATACTATAATGTATGAATGTTAATATCTACGTGGACACACGCATAAATGCATGAATGTTAATATCTACATGGACACACGAATAAATGCATGAATGTTAATATCTACGTGGACACACGCATAAATGCATGAATGTTAATATCTACATGGACACACGAATAAATGCATGAATGTTAATATCTACGTGGACACAGGCAGAAAATACATAAATGTTAATATCTACGTGGACACACGCATAAATGCATGAATGTTAATATCTACGTGGACACACGCAGAAAATACACAAATGTTAATATCTACGTGGACACACGCAGAAAATGCATGAATGTTAATATCTATGTGGACACACGCATAAATGCATGAATGTTAATATCTACGTGGACGCACACATACGTACATAGGGGTTGTTAATATGACAGATCTACTGACAATACAAAATATAATGATACTAACAAATATATATATATATATATATATATATATATATATAGAGAGAGAGAGAGAGAGAGAGAGAGGGGGGAAGAGAGAGAGGTCCTTCCACTTGCCTGAGGAGACCTTAAGGTCAAAACCCGGGTTGCTAGGTTGGTTGCCATGTTAGCCTTTTCTTAAATATCTTAGCTCTACATACTCGATTTTGAATATTGTACTGAACACTTTTTTTGTTGTCTATATCTTTTAAGCGCGGCTGTCTTCGGTCTTCTTTTTACATTTCTATCTATCTATCTATCTATCTATCTATCTATCTATCTATCTATCTATCCTATCCCATTCTATTCCTATCTATCTATCTATCTATCTATCTATCTATCTATCTATCTATCTATTTTAGTCTGTTAGTATCTATCTATCTATCTATCTATCTATCTATCTATCTATCTATCTATCTATCTATCTATCCCATTCTATTCCTATCTATCTATCTATCTATCTATCTATCTAATCAATATTGCTGCATGGCCTGATGATTTGCTTAAGGCGTGGGTATTTCATTCGTCGATTTCCAATCTCAACTCTTTATATCGACATAGGCTTTGTCACTGGAAGAGATAGAACCTATATATCGAGTACTCCTCCCACATAAATATACTAAATTTTAAATAATGTATAAATATATGTATATATATATATATATATATATATATATATATATATATATATATATATATATATATATATATATATATGCGTTATACATATTACTTAGTAGCTTTGCTTGGGATGAAATGATATATATATATATATATGAAACATTTCTCAGAGTTAACCTGTAGAAAAAGACATTATTTATAAATGTAAAATAGTAATACCCAAATATTAATCTAAGCCAAGGCTTTTTCACTACTGCACCTTTCTTAACGGAATTACTCCCCTCCCAAGCAAACGTACACAACTGTATCAAGAAATCAAAAGAAAATGGTTGGATCCGTCAACACAGCAATAATAACAATATCTCCACACGTAACAGTAATTAACGTAATTTTCAGTTAACAGTATGGAAATAGCGTTGTCTAAATGTTATAGAGTAGTTTCACAGTAGAGGCTTGTATTTCACTAAGTCGGTCCTAAAATAGGTTCGACGTACAAAACGTTGGGAATTTGATAAAAAATAGGTAATGACGCAGAGTAATCTAGTTGCGGTCGCTGATACTTTAATATCCGACTAACGGTCGTCCGACATCGACTGACTGACCAACTCACTGAGAGTATTTAGTAACCCCCCCCCACGAGGGCATCATGTGGCACAAGGCCGGTTTAACGTGGGATCTCCGAGCCCGTGGGCTCGGCCAAAAATATGCCCATTGAACCCGTATAAACGGGTTCAGGGTCGGTTTACCTCCCCGAAAGAGACTCCGCCCTTCGGCGTAGCCTCGTTCGGGTTCCTCTCTGCCCTCACTGAGCCACTGGCGACTGCTACTGCTACTAGTCCTACTTATTATAGGTGGGAGAGTCTATTAACAATAGAATAGGCGTGTTCCAGTATAACACTAAATTCTTCCAGTTGCTAAGGACATTTTGTTTTGTTATTATTAGTTATTATTTGTTTAATAAATTCATTTCATTTCTCCTTGAAAAAGTTCACATCGGACGAAACGCATCGGCAACTATTACAGTTTTCCTATTGTCTTTTATATATATATATATATATATATATATATATATATATATATATGTGTGTGTGTGTGTGTGTGTGTGTGCTTTCATCGCAGTATATATATAACTACATAAAGGAACAACTTGTTCATATCTTTTTACAAATAGATCTGAACAAATTGAGATAGATAGATAGATATGACCAAATTGAGATAGATAAATAAATAGATATGAACAAATTGAGATAGATAGATAGATAGATAGATAGATAGATAGATAGATAGATAGATAGATAGATATAAACAAATTTTGATTGATAGGCATGTACAGATTGAGACAGGTAAAGAACGATTATGAGAATAAACATTAGAAATAGGAATTAAGACAAAAATTAGACTAAAAAATATAAATTATTTTATAATTGGATGCTGAAAAGCTATTCTATTCAAATTCAAAACAATGAATATTATTTTATCATTGTAGCCAGAAAGGCTTTTCTTTTATATTGTAAAATGCCAAATTGCAAGACCTTGCAATTATTTTTTTAATTTGTTTCAGATAATTGAGAGAACCATTTAAACAAGTGTGCAATTTCCAAGTCTTGAAGTGCACACGGTCATAGAGTTCCTTTTCTTTTGCAGAAGAAAATTCCAACTGATATCCATAAGTGCATGATGCAAACATTTGATGATAAGTCGTGTGCCAAGTTTCAACGTGAAGATTTTGAGACCTATGACACAACATGGTCTGGAATTGTTGGTCATGCATTTTATTTAATTTTGGTTGATCAACGAATCTCAGTCGAAAAAATCAATAAAAGTGTTGGATTTATAATTCATGATTAATTGAGTTGTATAATTCAAGATTACTTGTAGAATTTGTCAGTCAAGAGATTTTTAATAAATTGTTTGAATGATAACAAGAAATGATATCGTGTGGACAGTTTTATGTTTATTTTGAAACTTTTTCATAATTTAGTAATAATTTTGCGGAACGACTTGCTATTGATGACAATTTTTACGCCACTTTACTCCAGAAAGCAGACAATAGTCCATGGAGTTGTAATCTTGGAGGCTGAAGAAGTCCAATACCAAAAAGTAAGCAGGAAGAACCAAAAGCTTAATACAGAATAATAATTTTTGCCTTCTAAAGAAGGCATTTTATTTTTACTGATAGCTCACTCAAAACAAGTCCTAAGGGCTTCTGAAGTTACAGATTTTTTTTTAAGCGTTTCACCCCAAACAAGGCGGGAAGCCACTAGGACGCAAGGGGTTACAGAAAATTTGGAGCAAGATCAGATAGGAATGATAGAAGAAAGGATGAGGAGAAGGGTAGTGGATAGATCAAGGCAACTGGAGATGTCGATTGACATTACATTTGAATAGCTTGAGATTATAGCTCTCAGGGAAACTAGAATAGGGAAGGGAGTTCAACAGGCGAGAGGTGCGAGACATGAAGCTATTGGAGTAGAAGAGACGGCTACATTTAGGAGTTTCGACAGTGAAGGGGTGAGAGCGGGATGCCAGCCGAGGTGGGCACTTGAACTCATGAAGTCTGGGAACCAGCGAATGCAGCTTCTCGGAGCAATTGCCATGAAAGTATTTGTAAAACAGACAGAGAGAGGCGACGGCGCGTCTGTGAGAAAGTGACTGTAGACGAGATGCCAGATCAGGGTCAATTATATTGCATATCCGCCTCTGGAGCCTATCAAGAACCCTGAGGCAAACAGAAGGGGCTCCAGATCATATATGGCAGCAATACTCCATGCAAGGGCGAATTGTTGCTTTGTAGATCTGGAGGATCGATTCCGGGGAGAAAAATTTCCTGGCGCGGTACAGGGAGCCAACTTTCCTTGCGGTGGACGAAGCAATTGACTCAATGTATTTGTTCCATCTCAGGTCAGCAGTCAACGTGAGACCGAGCAGCCGCAGAGAGGTGCTCTCGAGAAGTTGAGCGCCAGACATTCTAATGGAGGACAGGGAAGGATCTCTGTGGTGATTAATAGAGAACAGTTTTGTTTTTGAAGCATTAAAGTTGACCAGCCAATTCCTGCCCCAGTTCACAACCGATTGGAGGTCCTTTTCGAGACGCACGGCCAGGTTATTTTTTACTGAGTGAGATTGTAAGGGATGGAAAGGAAGGGGTAATAAATATATATTATGATGATGTATAGGATAGATATCATTTGACTCTGGAATTAAAGAATTGCAGTTGTCAGAGAAATATATTTTTCCATAAAGTAAGTGAGTGGAAGTTGCTTTTTTATCGAAGCGAAGAAGGATGTTTTGCCTCTGTTAACACAGTATAGGCGATCCTAGCTGTGAAGGTCCGTCAAAGAAGATAACTCATCCGGGCATCTGCCACAGTAATATCGATATAGTAGCGAAAGGCTCGCGACATCTTGTCTATGGGATAGAGGATGGAGAGTAATTCATTACCTACGAGGCCGCGTAAGAGCTTTTTAACTCTATGGAAACTGGACAGTGAGGCTTGGGCAGAACCAGCCGATAGATGGCAGCAATATCTGACAATTATAAAGATAGAGCATTGCAGTAAGAGTTACCCCTAGCGACTACTTACGGAACCCTAGAGTTCAGGGAAATAACGGTTGAGAAACACTGTTATAGACTCTTCAATTTAAAGATCTTGCTGTATCTGATTATTTACCGTTTACTAACCTCAAAGCTAATTTTAAGGAAGGGATGTTTCGATTGATTCAGATATGATAACAGCCGTAGAGTAATACTTCAGTGGTCAAATATGAATGTTTTGAAAGATTTAAAGAAACTTATACGGAATATCATATATGTTTCATGGCCACACCTTACAGCATACATGGTTCTGGTCCACTCTTTTGCTGGCCGAACTAAGAATTTTGCAATATTACTTGATAGCTTTGTAGCATTTCTTTCATTTTTTACGTATTTTTGGCAAATTCAGTTCAAACTATCTAGATAAACATTTATATAAGGAGAAATCTTTTTTTTTCAGATTAGTTATCAAAATAGAAAAATGTTTCTTTAAAATGTATTTTCTGTAATAACTGATTCTTTTACTAGATACAGTAACATTTTGAAATCAATTAGAAAATAACAAAAGAAAGTTTTATATTATGAAGGTAATTTTAAAAAAATCTGGAAAAGTTTTTGTTTTGGCTTGGAATCTCCAATGATAATATTACAATCTTATATTTCTAAAATTAACTATACGCAAAGCAATATTTTTTTTAGTTTTAAATGATTCCAGTAAAATACGGTCATTAAAAGCTGTTTTCCATGGTATTTCAAGTAATGTAAAAATCTGTTCTTATATGGTTTAGTTTTAACTTCTTAAGACTTTTTAGTGAATATTTATATTTAAGTATTTATTTTATATATAGGAGGTAGCTCAAAGACCCCAAACGGTCTGAAAGTTTAATAATATTTTTTTATTTGTTTATTTTTCTTTCAGGTAATTATAAACGAGAGTTGGAAATTAATCATGTAAAAATACACGACTGAATAAGAAAAACAATTAATTAAATTTACTACTAAAACCGAGGCTCATTAATTCAAACTCAACATGCCTATTGTTGCCATTACGGTGTGAGAGATTTCTTCAGGTTTTGAGAGTACGTGGCAGACCACGTTCGGTTAGAAATGAAGAAATAGATAAGAATGATCTCGAACAAAAACATGACATCATCCACCACTTTTTTCAAGAAACAGATAAATCTTTCCAAAACAGAAATTATGATATGGAACTGTGATGAAAGCAGTGATAGCACCAACTCTGGATCCATCATGAAAATTCAGATGTGTAATTAGTAAATACTAAACAATTCAAATATCTCGGCGTATGAATCAGCTCTCTTTTTTTCCTTTTTTTTTTTTTGTAATCGAGTTCACTCCAAGCAAAACATTAAAGCCACTGAGACGCAAGGGGTTACTGTGTGTGGAAGAATTAACAGCTAGATTGTGCCATTAAATTCTCATCGAATTATAAGAATTATACTATAATAAGAATTATAATTGTTGCGGTTGTGGTGTCCTCCCTCTAAAGAGTCTATGTTGGACTCTTCCGCCTACTATAAAATTAGTGCGAGAGAAGGCCTTGAGAGAACAGTCGAATAGATTGAACGCTGAGAAAACCGACACTCACTCACTAGTCATGTAATACTCTTCTGTTGTACTTACTGTTTAATATATGATATACCTGTAACACTTGTTTTGTTATTTCTTTAGCCATTTACTTGGCCACAATAATAATGTAACGATAAACAGGAACATTGGTAAGGAGTGAGAACAAAGGAAGAGTAATAAGGAGGACTACATATAACGAGTGACATTGCATTTAACATTTTGCAGATTAAAGTTGTCTGGAAAGCATGGAGCCGGAATGGAGTTCCATAGTCGGGAAGTATGAGAAAAGAAACTATAACAAATTTAGTATAGGAGATAAAGAAATTGAACATAGAATAGGCTGCGCTAGGGTTAGTTTCGTCCAACACCGCCGATTACTACACAAGGAAAACATTAGCCTACAAGTTCGTGTTATGTTCTTAAATAGACCCGTCAGAAATATGCAAACATTCAGCTGTATCATGGTTATGAGTCCCATAACTCCTTAGAGTCATAGCGGAAGTGGTGTGTCTTGGGAACGATAGCTTGACGGGGCCCAGTCATCTTCAGGCTTGTTTGGATTCAAAGTTTTCCTTCTCCTAGACCGGTTAAAACCAAAGGCTGTAGAACCCAGTCTGTACTACTATTTACTATGAGGGTGAATGTAACGAATTCGACTGGAATTCGAACTCGGTTACTCCGATTCCTCAATCTGAGCCGTAATCCATTACTCCACCGTGCAATAAGAATCGCAATAACACTCAATAGATGAATTAACTTTTAGTGGACCTTGTGGACTGGCACTCCGGAATCACAAAGAAATAACTGCAAATAACAGAAACCACATTACTTGAGGACTTTCAATAGCAGCAACGACTAAAATGGATAACACTGATAATTCGATGAGAATTTAATGGCACAATTTAGATATTAACCTTCCACATTATTTCAAGCAAAAGGTTATAAAGATATCCCTTATCATTACTGGAAAGAGCGATAACAATTATTAGACTTGAGAAACCGATTTTCCTGAAAAATTGCTTTAAGAGAAAGATTTTATACATTTCAACCGAAACTGGCTAATCAGTGAATGAAGTCTGAATGTTTTCTAATAATAAATGAGGAAACAGTTATTAATACCATTACCATTAAAAATTATGGCCCTATGCAATTTATGTTAATTCAAACCTTTTGATCTTTAAATTCAAAGAATTAAAATTGTAAAATTATAATACATGATATTAAAAAGTAATAAAAACATTCACGATTAGAAATCTGTTGAAAAAATAGCATTTTATTTCTTAATAAAAATAGTTCGATAATTTTCTTCTTCCACCTTTTTTATTACATTGTACAGGATGGACGAGGAATTGTTTCCACACTGTGATAAATTTTGACTACTACGTTCCTTATATGAACACACCGATTGTCGCTCGATCATCGAAGTTTAGCAGTGTCGAGACTGTATAGTGTTTAGATGGGGGACTGCTTGGGAATACCGGGTACTCTAAGCGACCCCCTAATAGCCGAAATATATTTCAGCTTTAAATAATCGAAAAAGGGATAAACCGTGAAATAAATAAATTGATGAAAGAAAGCCGTATCTGGGCTTCAATATATTGATATTAAAATTTTACAGAATACCCTTTGTGTGATTTCTTTCTCGGTGAATATGCTCAGTTGGTATATCATCTTTAGTTTCGTATATTTCGGGAATTCTCGGTAATTTTTCTCGGTAATTTTTCTTGACTTTCTCAGTGAATATGTTTAATTGGTATAATCATCTGTAGTTTCGTATACTTCTTGACATTTTTGGTGAAAATTCTCGGTAATTCTCGGTAGTTTTCGGAAATTCTCGGTAATTTTTCTTGGTAATTTTTCTTGACTTTCTCAGTGAATATGTTTAATTGGTATTATCATCTGTAGTTTCGTATTCTTCTTGACTTTTTTGGTGAAAATTCTCGGTAAATCTCGGTAGTTTTTCGGGAATTCTCGGTAATTTTTTTTGGTAATTTTTCTTGACTTTCTCAGTGAATATGTTCAGTTGGTATATCATCTGTAGTTTCATATACTTCTTGACTTTCTACATTGAAGGAATTGTTATCATTATTTCACGTCTTACCAAAGAATTGGCAACCACAATCTTAACAGCAGAAGATATGCAGATGACACAATATTGATAGTAGATACGGAAAGAAAACTAAAAAAAATTCCTACAGCAGGTACTGAAGGAAAACGAGAAGAAAGTATTAAATATCAAATACAAGAAGACAGAATGCGTGGCTGTTAGCAAAATATTGATCTCAAAGTTCGAACTGCAAATCGGAGATACCAAAATAAAACAAGTGCGGAAATTTAAATATCTGGATTTTTTTTTAAACAGAGAACGACAAAAGGCTTATTGGGATAGCCAAAGAAACATTCCAAAAGCTAAGAAGAGAATCAAAAAAATAAAATCTCGTTAGAAACAAGGAAATGATAACTAAACTGCTATGTGGTATCTGTCCTACTCTATGGCAGTGAGAGCTGGACAACAAAGTTGAAGAGGAGACTTGAAACAACAGTATTATGGTTTTACAGAAGGATGCTGAGGATATCGTAGAGCATCCGTGTGAGTAACAACGAAGATTTTGAGAAAATAAAGACAAAAAGGAAACTAATACTTAACATAAGGAAGAAGCAGTTAAGGCTTCTAGGGCATATAGGAGGGCTTGGAAAATCTGATACTCACGGGTCAGACAGAAGGACAGTAAAAACAACCCATAACATATTTAGTGAGATTGAGATGACAGAACAGTGCTTAGAAGAAATAACAGAAAAAAGAGGTTTATTAAGAGCTACAAGGAATAGGAAGTTGTGGAAAGCCATGACACGGCGCATAAAGAAGAATAATTTTCCCATAATTAATTTCTATTAATTAATTCATTTTATCTTCATTAGTGTCTACTCATTCATCGAACTCCAGGTAGATCTTGTGACCTATCTGTTCAGAAGCAATTCTATATATCGATGTCTTCTGTTATTCTAAGTAGCAAGATCGTATCCATTGCATGCTTGCTTGGCCTGTCGCGTAGCTTATATTGTCTGGTATTCTCCAGCGATTACCCATCTGAGTATTGACCAGGCTCAACGTTGCTCAAACGGTGATCGGACAAAAATTGGCGTTTCAATGTGATATGGCTGCCAGCATTTTTAAATTCACATCATTAAAAGCAACATATTTGTCGATCGTTGGCGCAGTATTGCGTGATATATATGCAAACAATCTAACATTGATTACGATGACTTCGAAACTTGAATCAGGAATGTTTTTAATTACATCCGTAATAGAAATTATAATTCAGTTGAAAATTTGTCGTTTTTTTTAACTACTCTTGTCTTTTTTTAAAATTACGTTGCATATTGTTCGAAAGGTTGCTACATAGTCGTAGCATTCAGAAAGAGAAGCAAAACAAAAAAATAAACACACACACACAAACACTATATTTTTTACTCAAATACCTGAGAGATTGTCTAGAATTAGAGTAGTTAATTATTTTTTTTATTTTTTTCAATCGTATTCTGAATTAGCTTTTAATTACTGTACTGATCAAATTTTCCAGTGCAATCTTAATGGATAAACACTGTTAACACATTTTCGATTAAAGCTCTGATTAGAACAGCGATAACCAATTATTTTTCCTTTCGCATGATTTGCTGTTTGATATAATCCTTTATTAGCAAGTCTTTTACCTGAGACCTAAGAATAAAGGAAGGTTTTTCTTAGAATTTTTTTGAGCATATTACATTGAGAGAATGGTTTTTATTTGTATTTTTGCACGGTTTATTGAATATTATTTGCTGGCTTTGCTTTTATTGGATGTAAAGCTACATTACGCACCCTTAAGTATCCAGTATTGTTCGTGCTGTTACTAGCAAACAGGTCTTCTGCATCATATGAAATTTACTAGTAAATATAACGTTTTCAACAATGTTCAATATTCTTTGACACTGTTCTTCATACTTCGATTATAATAGATATAATTTCTACTTTTTAGCAATACCATATTCTATTGATTTAGTACTTTAAGTCTGAATAAATTATTATTATTATTATTATTATTATTATTATTATTATTATTATTGTTGTGTTTGGTCTTTGCATTGTGTAGTACGAGTTGCGGCTAAATTAAGCAAGAAGGAATTCATTTTTGTATCGGAATCTCGTGTAAATGGATGGTAGAAAATGGATCGGGAGGGATAGCAAAAAGACAAACAAAGAACAAGAAGTTGTGGAGGGCCATTATCGCCTACGACATGAAGGGACATGACATATAGAAGAAGAAGAAGAAGAAGAAACTACGGCGTCGATTAAACTTTTTTGTAAATTTTATGTTTCATAATGTAATGTCAATAAGAATCTCGGGTTAGAATATTTTGAAATATAAAACGAAAAGTCCACTTTACCAAAAATATAAAACGAAAAGTCCACTTTACCAAAAATATAAAACGAGAAGTCCACTTTACCAAAAATATAAAACGTGATATCCACTTTACCAAAAATATAAAACGAAAAGTCCACTTTACCAAAAATATAAAACGAGAAGTCCACTTTAACAAAAATATAAAACGAGAAGTCCACTTTAACAAAAATATAAAACGTGATATCCACTGTACCGAAAATATAAAACAAGAAGTTCACTTTACCAAAAATATAAAACGAGAAGTCCACTTTACCAAAAATATAAAACAAGGTATTCATACCTCAGAATTTAAAAAAATTAATCTAAAATTATTCACATTTGTATTGTATTAATTTTCAAAAAAGTGCCAATTATCGCTGACACCGTGAATCTATCGTTAAGTGTTTTCTTTTAAATACTTGCTATATTGAAAATTTGATTTTTATCGATCTTTTTTATTCCTTAAAATACCTTTAACCCGTCTCTACACATCTGATATATCGAACAAAAATATAATATTTCTCTTTGTTGTTTCCAGGCATCGATTATCTTCATGAAGACATTAGAGACAATTACGTAAGAATTCACCATTGATCGGCTTTATTTTTATTGTCGTAGTAGTTGTCCTTATTGTTGTGTTTATGTGTGGTTGAAATATGATTCAATATTGTTCAGCGTTACTTTATATGGATAAAATGTGGAGCACAATTATTATATCAAGAATTTTAAGCAAAAAACTCGTGAATGGATTTGTCACTTCTCATTGACCAAACATTGATTATTAAACCTATCTACATGATGTTATTTCCTTTTTAAGAGACGGCTACATATATTGATTATAGATACGTACAATTATATATAAAACAAACTATTGTGATTATGTGTTTTTGGTTGTATTTAGCTTTTTTTTGTTTATTATTGTATTGTTTAATTTGTTTTTTGTCAGTTAGTTCTTGCCTGTTTATATGTACAGCCTTTTGCATGAACTGGCACTTCATCATTCTTAAAAACTGAAAATATTACTGCATCTTCTTTCAGACATTGTTCCGACAGCGTGCTAAATGACTTACTATAAAATTGAGAACAATACTGTGTGTACTGCAACTGAGATTAACCGATGGGGCTTACAAGAAATTGATACTTAATTAAATAGAAAAATGATATTTGAAAGAAAAATGAAAATTAATGTGAAACAGAAAATAAATGAATATTGAAATATTAATAGATAATTAAAAATTGCAGTGGACAAGACATACCAATGTAGAAAATGAACTGAAATAAAGTTATAAATATTATATATATATATATATATATATATATATATATATATATATATATATATATATATATATATATATATATATATATATATATATATGGTAGGATGGGTAAATTGTTGTCATTTTATATATTTAATTTCTCGCATGCGCGTTGTTTGTAGGGTCCGCTGGGAAATGTCTGTGAGAAAAAGAGCCCCACGACGCAATTCACTCCGGCAGAAATTTGGAAATGGCATGCTCTACTGCTTGGCATTCGCACCGGAAACTCCAATACAAACATAAGAGTATTTGGGTTTCGATCTGAGGACAGTACAGAGGCTTCGGAATGAGCTGGATTAGTGTAATGGCGATGACGAGGGTACGGCAGCTCCGAGAGACTTGCTTTGTAAGAACTCCCGAATTTGTTGGTGAGGGCATCAGGCTCAACAGAGACGCCTACATCAAGTGTTTTGAGGCGATAGAATTGCCCTGATTTAAGAGGGTGTCTGCTGGTAGATCTGGCAACAGGACTCCGCGCCATGCCATATAAGCAGGGAAACCTAATCATAGCCGTCAGACAATTTCTGCGATCACATCATCCCTTACATCTGGCTTTCTAACTGCTTAGACTGCACCCACCTCGCTTATTATTTGAGGGGCGTAACTAAGCTAGACACCAACAGAACTTGTATGAACTGAAGGCAATGGTTATGGCAGCATTCACCAACTTAAACAAGGAGACTACCCAGAAGAATTGCAAGAGATTCCGAAGTTGTCTGGAGGCTGTGGTTGAAGCCAATAGCGATTCTATTGAATAAATTTTCTCTTTATTATTTTAAGATATTTTTCTATAACTTTGGCGAATATATCTGTTAAAATGAGATATCAGTATTATTTTTATTTCTGCGTAATTTAAACGACAATTTATTCATTGCACCGTGTATGAAACGAAATTGCTTTTCATTATTTCATCCCAAGAAAGATAACAATGCCACTATGACACAGAAGCTTATTGGACATGAAAGAATATAAGAATAAGAAAAAATATTATTAAAGAGGGAGAACAATAAAAGAACAGGGATTAAAAGAACAGGAAGATATCAATTGACATTGTGTTTAAATTAAATTTAAAGTTGACTGGAAAGCAAGACGCTGAAAGAGAATTACACAAGCAAGAAGTGCGAATGAATAAACTGTTAACATAGAATTTAAGATAACATCTAGACATTTCAACTGTAAAATGATGAGACCTTGCCACCTGTCTAGTATTGCGCTTAAATTTGTAAATATTATTACCATTACCATGTACCTTCATCACAAAGGTAATTATGGATGAGAAGAACAATTACTATAAAAGTATACATAGGAAAAGGTACAGCGAAGTTGAATTACGGCGGTGGGAAAAGTGACTGAGGCCGAGATGCCAGATCAGGATCAATGACATTACAGTTTTTTCTTTGGATTTTATCAAGAAAATATAGCAGGAGCAACTGGCTATATGCGACAGCAATATTGTAAGCATTGAAAAATGGTAGATTATAAATATGTAAGGCAGGGTGAGAAAAATTATCCTAGCAGCAGACGTAGCAATAGATTCAGTATACTCTTTCCATTTATTGTCAGTGGAAAATATTAGCCCTTGAAAATGCAAAAAATTACTTAACTGGGGGTTTAGTAATAGTCATGCTTATGGAAGGTAGATGATTGAAAAAGAGCAGTTTTGTTTTGGAGGCGTTAAAATTAACAAACCATTCCTTGCCCCAGTTAACAACAGAATATAGATCATTTTTTTAGATTAGGTGTCAATTTGATCACATCAGACCGATCTGACTAACAGACGTAAATAGCTGTGTCATCAGCATAGAGTTTAGTACTGTACCACCGGTAAGGTCATTAATATATTAAGCACATCAACTGATATACAGTAGCATCCTTCAAATATTGAAACTCGATAATCGCATCAAATTACATATGTGAAATAAAATGACATTATATAATGAAATAATATACAGAAAAAATATTGGTTGTGAAAATATAGGTTATTAGTAAATGTGTTCTGAATGTAAAGTTATCGAATAACATTGAACATTTGAACTAAGCCAGCAACATATATTTAAACATTTTGAATTCATAAAATAAACCTTAAGGGAAAATAAATAAAAGTCACTTGTTGAATGGCAGCTTGGCACAAGGCGAAAAGTATGGGCACCCAGTGAAGATCGACCTCAGTAATCAGTAGTAATGGTAAAGCATTACCATATGCGGAACCCTAGTTATTTATTAAGCTTAACTTGGCACAAAACCAAATATATAGGCAACTAGTAAGGATCAAAACAATGGTCAAAAAGACTAGCTGGTTAGCAATTACCACCTGGCGATGAGTTGTAGTTATTTATTAAGTTTAAAAATCATAGCTAATTATACAAGCCCTTTAACAATAAACTTCTTGAGTAAAGACTCTAAATTCAAAACTTTGTTAATGATTGTTTTATCCCCAATCTAGACTATCAACCAAGCTTGGAAAAGGAAAACAGAAATATTTAGCTTTGGTAGGGCAGTATAGTAACAGAACAACTCTGATTTCAAAAATATCCTTAAGCGGGATGGGCTCCGCCAGATTTATCTCCTCCAAATCTCACCCACTGCCCAATACATGTAATGTCCGTATGATTATAATGGATTATTGACCCGTGATCGTGATAAAATTATAAGTGTCTAATAGATACAATAATAAATATAATACTAAGCGTAATATAAAATACCTATTTCCGCTGCAACGTATGAAATGGTATATATATATATATATATATATATATATATAACGAAATCCATTAAGGTACTCCTTACTTGATCCCATTAAAGAAAATGGAAATGCCAGAAAAGGTGTCGATAAAATTTGGTATTTGAAATTTGCTTGGATTTAATATTAACTATTTATTAGTATCCGTAATATCAAGATTTGTTCTGTTTTCATGAATAATCCGTGCCATAATTTTGCTTTTAATATTATCCTTCCTCGTTTTGTTTTATGATCTATCTCAGTAATTGGCAAACTACGGCCCGCTCGACCGCAATGCAGCCATTTCGGTGTTTCTGAATAACACGTTTAATTTCATAGGGAAAATAACGTTTTGTTTTATTTCGTTATCACTTATTCACTCGCAGACTCTCTCATACATAACCACATATTCAAACAATGACAACGTTTCTTGAATTTTGTAAACTTTGAATGAAAATAACGTTTTCATTATTTTAAACCATTGGTGATTTTCACTAAGGAAGATCATACGTGTAAACATCTTTTGTTTTTCAAACAGGAAACATACGTAATATTTTTTTTTTCTTTAGATGTACTTTTTTATTAAAAAAAAATTTCAAATGAATAAATTAGAAATAAATCACACATGGTGACAGATGCTAATCATACTACCATCAGTGGTCATTTTAATTATAGTAATTTTTTCACCTCCCCCCACCAAAAAATTTTTTAAAATAAAATAAAACTTTCCTTCATTTCTAATGCATTGATTTTTCTAAACGTAACTTAGATGTAGCACAAGACCGAAAGTATGGAGCACCCAGTGAGGATCGAACTCACTATTCGGTTGTAACTGTTTGCTAACCATTACATCATTTCTAACCTATATGCTTACACATATGGTCTTCTGTGGTGAAAAATAACCGAGGTATCAACTATAAAAAATTACCTCAAATCGTTTTAGTAGTGCGGTCCGCCTTGTGATATGTCATAGATCATGTGACTCCATGCTTATAAAACGTTACCCTGCTTGATCTATACATACCTTTCAACTTTCATACACTTTGTGCACGTTTAGATGCTATGTATTGTCTGAAACCAGGTGTCTTATCATTCATTTCCGTTAATATCGTTTTTGCTTTGGTTTTGCTTTTTATATTTATTTTTTCTTCTTTACTTTTCTTTCCTTGCTAACATTTATACTTTTTTCTGTTTTTGCTGTTGAATCATTTAAGAATGTATTCAAATATTTATTGTTCATTTTTTGTTATAACCAGTAAAAAAGAAATCGTTATTTAACATGATCAACTACTCCGTATAATATTAAAAAAAAAAAGAAAAAAAAAATTCTTCTTCTATGTGTTATATCAAGGGCCTAATTATGATTTTTTGGGATTCCAAGATAATGAAAATATGGGCCCCTTTCAGCCGGAACCAACCATTAACTCGCCCGCACCCGTCTTGGATATTTTTTTTTATTTGTGATATATTTTAGCGACATTTACATATCTTGAAGTAAACTTATTGCAAATCATTTAAATAAAGTAGAATAGCTATCTTTTATTTGTCAATAAAAGATATTCAAGAAATACCACTATTTCATTATATATTGCAAACCATATTTCAGCAAAAACATGCTAAATAAAACCCAGATGTTTTAAAACTAGCATTATAATAATAAATCAATCAAAATAAATAGCTTTGTTATGTTGATATCATTTTAGTTTATGAAATTATTTAGAAGTTTTAACATCTTTAAACATTTTGAACTAAAATGGAACATGTTATCTACTTGAAAGACAAGGACACAAACTAAAATATTTTTTCATGCTTTTCTTCCTACAAAATCAAATAAATATGACTTTATATTGATATCATTTTAGTTTATGAAACTATTTAGAAGTTATAACATCTTTAAACATTCTGAACCAAAATCAAACATGTTATCTACTTGAAACACAAGGACATAAATTAAAACATTATTTTCCTTGCTTTGCTTCCTGCAAAGTCTAATAAATATGACTTTCCCATATTGATATCATTTCAGTTTATAAAACTATTTAGAAGTTATCTAAAAAACTAAAATAATTACTTTATAAAATCCTGAGGGCCCCTAGACTGCAGCCTAAAGGATAATCCATCTCTGGGTTTAACCCAAAATCTAATCAAATGAACAAACCTCAGATTTTTTTTCAGAAAGGCTTCTTCATGAAACTAAAACCTTTTCAGTACCCACTTATATTCTTTCCAATAATCGAAAGAATTAAAAAAATAACAAAACTGTGACAAAATTGAATTGCATACTAAATTCCCAAACATAACCTTCTACATTGAGTGGCCCTCAGGCCTTGTAAAGAGTGAAGCTTGCAGTAAATAAACTATATTTTTTGTCAATAGAAATAAAAATATTTTTTAAGAAATCCCACTATTTGACTATTTATTAGAAACCGAACTAGCATATATTTCAACACAACCATAGTAAAAAAAAAAAAATTTTTTAAATCAGCATTATAACAATAAAACAATCAAAATAAACGAGTTTGTCATATTGATATCATTTTAGTTTAGGAAACTATTTAGAAGTTATAACGTCTAGAAAATTGAGCGCTTCGATGTGGTGAAATGGTTAGCAAGCTTGTCTCGCTAGATCAATTACGACTGAGTAAGGGGTTTGATCACTGGACGCTCCATACTTTCAGCCTTGTGCCACATCTAATCTACGCTTAGTAAATCACTATAACATCTAGAAAATTAAGATCATTGCGTTATAAAAGCTTGTGGAGCCCTAGCCTGCAGTATATACTAGTCTATGAATAACTAAGTCCTAGCCGTGCCCATTTAGAACATTGGTGACCATCGCCTTCTACAATTTCCTGCTCTTTGTAGGGCTTAATATATTGTATCTTTTTGCTATCTCTCCTAATCCCTGTTCTGCCAACCATCTACACAAGCTCGTTAGGGAGGTTATTCGTTTCTTTTCTTTCTGTTCCTCTTGGCTTCTATGAGTGTTTCATCCTGGAAGCCCTCTTTTTTGTCATGTACCATAGAAATTTTCTCTATCTTTCTGATTCTAAGCATAATTGTCCTATTTGTTTCCACAATATTCGACAGAAAATATTAAACAATTTATTTAAAGATTATGAAACTGGAAAAAAACAACGTAAACAATATACACTTATAAACGATGTGTTAATATGTTCGATGAAACTTTTGTTGGTAAATAAACATAAAAAGAATAAAATATAAGTTAAAAAATTAAAACAAATAAATAAAATATAAGTTAAAAATTGAAAACAAATATATAAAACATAAGTTAAGAGTTTAAACCATTATGTGAATGTTTTGTGATGTCAACGAATACTCGTTGACACTTTTGTAATGTCAACGAATACTCGTTGCCACTTTCGTAATACTCGTTGTAGTAGAGACTTTGTAATCACCGATACAACAATAGTACGCCGTTGAACAATACTGGTGTCAGACGCCTTCGAATAACACTCGCACTAATAATACTTGATCGATAATACTCACTCGACAAATTATCCGTATAGTGATCTGAATAGAGAAAAAGTATAGTGAATAGAACAGAGATTAGCAGTCTTTATAGTATAGAGGATAGAGGAGAAATAGCAATCCGTATAGTAACAGAGGATAGAATAGAAATGACGATTCGTATAGTAATAGATAATAGAGTAGAAATGACGATCAATTAGACGTCACGCGACTTCCTATATATGCTTTTCTTCTATGGTCACGTAGTCTACTTAATTCAATAATGGGATCGCGTGTGTTTGCTCACCGTCGATCTCTGTTCAAACTCAAGTGTCGGCTGCGACACGTTATTCGTATATAACAGAATGACAGAAAGTGATATGGATAAATATACTGCAATAATGAAAGAAAACGACATTTTTTTAAAAATCATTTCACTCCAAGCAAGATGGTAACAGGGAGTGAAAGTGAAAGAAAAGATAGAATAGGGAGGACTGAGGAAAAGACAAAAGATGAATACGGTTCAAGAAGACAGAAGATGTCGATTGATGTTGCATTTCATTGAATTTTTTGAAGATTGTAGCTATCGGGGAAGTAAGGAAACAGAAGGTGGGAAATGTGAAAAAAGAAACTGTTGGTAGATGTGATTATTTTTATTGGAATTCCATCTATAGATGTAGGTAATCATAGCTTTCCGCAGATCCACACTTTTATTTTTCGTTAGGGAAAAAAAGAAAACTGTACTAAACTTGTATGTAATATCAATCCTCCTATATGTAAGTGAATACTGGACCTCACAGGTGAAGAGGTGGCTTGAATAAACAATGATATTCTTCTGGAGAAGAATTCTGAGAATACCATAGACAGAACATGGCAGCAATTAAGAAGTTCTAAGAAAAATGGAAACAAAAAGGACATTAAAAACAAAAAGAAAGTGAATGAAAATTCTGAGATACATAACGAGAAAGTAGGGTTTGGAGAAATTGACACTCATGGGAAATATTGAAGGCAAACGAAACAAGAGAAGGCAACGGGCCACTTACAAAACGAGCTTGTGTGAATTGATGGAAGAACAGTAGTGGAAGGGATTGTAAGGTACAAAAGTTTCTAAGAGATAGGAGAATGCAGAGTCATTATTTCCCATGACCTGAAGGGACATTACACATAGAAGAGGAAGACCTGCGAATTGCCATGACTTTTGGGGGAAAGATAGTGGAGTAGTTTCCAGCTGCTTTCTACGACGTTAGGTATTCATAGTCTTTCTGTTACTTGACACCAAGAGCTGGAGAGTCCAGTTTACCCTGATATTTAACCCATAGCTGGGGATAGATCAGATGATTTCATGCCTTTCTGAAGGATATTTGTATAAAAGTAAATGCAGAAAAGTAGGTAGAAATCTGAAATCAGATCGCTGATTTTCTTTTCCGTATTGATAATCGTTACATTACCCGTAAAATGGCGAAAAAATGTTGAAAATAATGTAATTTATTGTAATAAAATGAAACATAACATACTATAAATAAATGAAAATCAAGAGATTTCGAAGGAAGAGTTAACAATAGTACAAAAAGAACAGTGAAATGAAAAAATGATTGCCTTAGATTACATTGTAAGGTTATATAGAAAAGGTGATAACTATATAACAAGTATAATAGAAATATGAGAGAAATAATTGGATTTATTCTACAATAACTCAGCTGTAGACAAAAGAACGGTGTTACTTTGACTCATGAAAGAAAAATGAAGACAGAAAAAGTAAAAGTGCAAGAAAAGCAAAACACAGCAATGAATAATTATACATCTGAGGTAAAAATAAAACATAATTTGTTCTTTTATGTATAAGATCAGAAACAACGTAGGCTGTAGAATAATTACAGATATTAAATAAACAATTTTCTGGTTAATTTTGCCCTATATTCTAGCATTCGATCTTCAATAGTGGTGTCACGAGTGGGTTATCTTTAAAATCGAATGGTGGTATTTAGTGAGCAAGAGCAAGATCTATTGGGTTGGTGCATAATTATCAGGCGTTTCTGTAGGCGAGTTAATTGTTAATAAAAATTACTGTTTTGTTTATCTTTTTAAGTAAAAATCTTTTATTTTCAGGTTACAAAAAATCATGTCGATAATCATACGCTCCGGAATAATCATTTAAAAATGTTATTGTTGAATTGTTATGTTCCTTTTTCCATAATAAATATTGTTTAAATAACGCCTGATAATTATGTACTGGACCTCTTCAAGTAATTTTGAGTATGAAAGTATAGAAATTTTAAATTACATCTAACTCACTCATGTCTTCTCTCTCCCCCTCACTTCCTCACTTCGTTAATTTACATATGTTTAATACGGACCGTCAAAAATGTGTAAATGAGGCCTTTGGTGATGTGTGGTATAGAGGGTTACTACAAAAACTCTCCAGCTATGAATTCACCGGGAGAGATTATCAATTATTAAATCCTTCCTAACGAAGGTATTTGTTAACGGCCCGAGGTTCAAGCGATCAACGTAGGCATCCTCAAGGTTCGCTTCTCGTTCCAACTCTCTAGTTTACATAAATGATTTGCCTAAGAGAATACTCCGGTCATTAGGGAAAATCCATATTAATGATACAACGGTATATGGGTGCACCTAGAAAACTATAATTTGGCAGCTGATTTCTCCTCTTATCGAGCTTTAACGGCTCAGTGGGGAAAAAGCTGTTTGGTCACATTCAATGCTTTGAAAAGCAAACTAGTGATGTCCCATCATCTATGAGCGGACTCTGAATTTTCACTTCTCTCAGGAAGCCCAGTGCCTCGAGAACCTATTGGAACTCAGCCCAGACCTCAAGTGGAACCGGTAAATACGATCCATCGATAAAGATCCTGAAAAATAGTGGGTTTCCTGTGCCGCTCTAGTATGTACCTGACTCTTCTTCCTATCCACTAACTTTACACAAGCCAGATCAGGTAGAAAAGGTAGTACTGCTACCATATATCGTTCAGTGTTCACTTTCAAGCCTCGATAGAGTCCAAAAGCGTCTCCACATCCTTGTGGGTGATGAATTATTTTCCAACCTACAACCCCTTTTCCAAGAAGAATCGTTGTAAACTTCTCGCTGCTCTATCACTATTTCCATGTAATGTTTTCAGGCGAACTACATTCATTAGTTCCACCCGTTGTAAACTTCACGGCTAAGACCCACCATGATAGCGACCCACCCTCATTCAATGTGTATTCTATTGGTGAGCAGTGTCTTCTCACAAAGCGCTTCTTTGTGAAACTGACTCCCAGGAGGATACTCTCTCTATTACTAGAATCTTAACCTGTTGAAGTCTATGATTAACCGTTATCTTTCCCACATACCTCTATAATCTGTGACTCTATACACAAACTTGTATGACTCTTGGGATTTATACAGGACCATCATCATTGTAAAAAAATGTGATGGTTGTATGTGAAGTGTAGACATGGAATGACATATTCCAGAGTACATTCGCCCGTGACATCCATCATGGGGTGGGCTGCCGTAAGTTACAATTCTCGTTCACCTTTGTTCTATGTGGAGGGAATTTGACCAACGTTATGTACGTCCAGAACATTGTACAAAACCATCATGTCGTCATTTGTGCAACATGAAGACAATATACTTTTTTAGTAGTACAATGCACCCCCATATGATGTTCATGCTATTTAACATGTTCTGCAAGATATTTGGCATCTTCTTTGGCAGGCAAGATCGTCAAACCTGTCCACATTGAACACGTATGGGACAACTGACCTATTCAGATAATACATTTAAAAAACTTGTTTTCTGTCAGTGCGTTGTTAGTATTCGTAAATTCCCCATCTGTACAATTACAAACGAGAATAGAGGCTTGGTTTTATGCAGAAGGTGATACACGCTTAGGCGATCATGTATCTTTCGATACATGACTGACGAGGTAGATTTTTTTCTGCAGTAGGTTGCCATTTCTTTCTGAGGTAGACCAGTTTCCATCCAAGGCAAACCGGTCTGTCCTGTTATTTAACCATAGCTGAGGGGGAGAAGAAAAGGATTCATATATTTTCCAAGGGTATTAGCACGTAAGTAAATTTCAATCAGTGTTGTGCTATGCGTGATACACGCTTACGTGATCATATATCTTTCGATACATGACTGACGAGGCACATTTTTTCCCGCACTAGGTTGCCATTTCTGTCTGCCAGTTGCCATCCAAGTTTTCTGTCCTGCTATTTTACCCATAGCTGTGGGGAGAAGAATAGGATTCGTATCTTTCCCAAGGGTATTAGCACGTAAGTGAATGTAATGAATTCAACGGGAATTCGAACTCAGCTCTCCGATTCCTCAATCCGAGTCGCTATCCATTACTCCACCATGAAGTCTGAGTCATGTTGATAAACCTCTCATTTTTTTATCTTGTGAACGTATTGATATAATATTTATAATAATTTATTATAATTCAGTTTTATCATCTATCACATTTAATCATGAGCAAGTTGAAACCACTATTAAGGGAATTGCAATTTTATTTTCCGTCAATGCATTATAGATTATAAGAAGAAAGTTAAATTCTAATATATCCAAACATCATTCCAACAATTAAAGTTCATTCTTTCCTTCCTCTATTCACTTTGCTAAAGGAAAGAAAACCTATTAAATCGTAAATATGGAAATGGAGAATAAAAAAGAGGGATATACCAAAACTTTATTTAGAAATGTTCCTATTGTGTAATATAAAGAAGATAGTTGTGTCCATATTCATGGGTGGAATGGTAAATGGTTTCAGAGACCTTCAGGATGAATTGAACTATTTAGAGATCAAGGAATGCATTCAATCAATATTATTGAATCAATATTATTATTTAGTTAGAATGTTATGGCGAATTCAGGAGATTTGAAGAATCAGTCACTTCTTTCAATGAATGATTTTCATATTCCATTGTTTTGAAGATGCAAATAATATTTTATCGTTATTATATATTACTATGTAATAATAATAATAATAATAATGCCATTTTTGATCAATGATGCCATTTCTCAACTTAGGTCTCTGGTTGGGACCAGGAAAGAAATGAGTATACACTAGAAAGCGAAGGAAATAAAATAATGTCGCTCCTTCTATTATCTCTAGTCCCATTTTTTGCACGAACTTCTTTCTTTTTATGTGCCGTGTCCTTTTAGGTCGTAGGCGATCGTGGCTCTCCACCTCCCTCTATCCCTTGCAGCTCCCAAACAAGTTCCTTCCCTCTGCTACATCCCCACAGACCACGTTCTGTCAAGCTTGTCAGGTATGTCACGCGCTGCTTTCTTTTGTCTCTCTTTCTCTTTATTTTATCAGTGAGTATCAGATTCTCCAAGCCCTCCTTCCTCATTATGTGTCCCAGAAACTTCAGCTGTCTCTTTCTGGTCGAACTAAGCGGTAATAACTGTGGATAAAAAGTGAAAAAGAAAGTGTTTAATCACCTATTTTACACGGATGACATCAAAATCTTTGTCAAAGATAACAATGAGTTAAAGGGTTTCCTCAATATTGTAAAATGTTTCAGTGATGACATCGGTATGGATTTCGGATTAGATAAATGTCCAAAATTAACATTCAAGAAAGGGAGAATTACAGAAACACACTCACTAGATCTAGATTTTGTCACAAAGATTAAGGAACTGGAACAAGATGAAGCCTATAGGTACCTAAGAATTAGCGAAGGAAATGGAATACAGCATACACAAATGAAGTATAAAGTAAGAAAAGAATACTATAGACATGTGTATCTGGCGTTAAATACTGGGTTAAATTCATAAAACAGAATATCATTCATAAACACTTTGCCCGTACCTGTGATGCAATACAATTTCAACATCCTTAATTGGACCATAACGGACATTAAGCGAATGTATGTCATAATAAGAAAGCTTCTCACTTGACACTACATGCATCATCCTAAGGCTGATGTTGATCGTCTCTGTGTACACAGATCCGAAGGAGGCAGAAGATTAGTTCAATAATTGACCATGTTGTATCAGGTTGCACCAACTGAATATAAAATTCGGCATGTTAGAGTGACCCAATATCTGCGCTGGAAAATATGCAACTTTTATGGGAAGGAAACGACAAAAATGAACTGGTATGAACATCACACTGACCCAGTTTCAGAGATAGGACCTGTAACAATTTTATGGGACTTTACAATAGACATAGATAGAACAATCAAAGCTAATCGCGCAAACACTGTGATCAAAGACCACAAAAACAGAATGGTTTTTTTTTATTGACATTGCAGTCCCTATAGATTGTAATGTATCTTTGAAGATTTTCAAAAAATCTATGAAAATACAAGGACTATGAAATGGAAATCTTAGAAACGTGGCACATGTGGACATCAATAATTCTAGTTGTAGTTGCATCACTTGTATTCATTGGAAATGGTTCCAATAGAATAATTGAAGGGACTGCTGGTAGCCTATATCTTAAAGAAATACAAAAAAAATGTTCTCACAAGTGAAACTTATCAATTACGGAGAGCTTTATCTATGTAGAATGCATGTGAATTTAGGTTTTTATAATAACATATCTCTCCTTTTGATTGCAAAAACTGTCTACATTTGTTTATTTGAGGATTTAAATGGAATTTAATTCAGTAGCGCCGTATGAAAAGACTTAAGATATTGAAAGCAAGTCTAATAAGCTATCGACGAAATCGCATTTCTGAGTTTCCAGATCAATACTTAACACTGATACCCTTTCTTTGGTGACCTTAGCAACGAGAGTGGCTGCATTTGTCCCATAATTATGTTTGGCTAATGGGAAAAGAGACTTCTTTGTAATACCGAGCATGTTCGCCTTTAATCACCACAGATTCAGTTACCTCCAGCTGAGAAAACTTCTCACATCATAACATGATCTTCTGAATGGATGTTTGAAAAAAAAAATGAAGCACCTTCTGAAAACTAGCAATAGCATTTTATCCTATCGAGATTATCTAAATTGAACTTTTCATCAGAAAACACTACATATTCAACCATGATTTCTTATCCAAGTTAATCCTTAATTCACTTCCTTCTTTTTAGCCGTGAGCAGCAGGTGCTCATCTTTCAGGACCTAAATACAAGATACCTGAACACTTCTTGCAGTGGGTAAAGAACAAATTTATTTCGCAGTTACATTTTCATGCTTCCTGAAGAACAACAGTAGTCAATTTGAATTAATCTTCTACTGATTTCTTTGTACTGCGTCTTTGCCGTTTTTACGCAGTAGTGCAAATATTGTTGTTCTGTTTATATAATGTTAATTATTTCTTCTTCAACGAGGTTTGTTCCTCTTATCTAGCTTCAAAGCAGGAAGAAAATGTATATATATTTAATGTATATAAGGTAATGTAATGAAATGTATGCAAATGACAACTTATAGTATAACTTCGTCTGAAATTAGATTCAAGTTCGAAAATATTTGGAGTGTATATAAATATTTTTGCAGTATATTTCATACATATTTGCTGCATTAGAATGATCAATTTGTCAAAATTTTACATGACAGAAATTTAATATAATCTCCTCACTATATATATATATATATATATATATATATATATATATATAATCTCCTCCTCCTCACTATATATATATATATATATATATATATATATATATATATATAATCTTCTCACTATATATAATAATAATAATAATGGACTCTCCCGTCGGTTTCGACGTATAAGGATCTGACAACTTAACCAATTGATTCAGTTATGAAATTTTGTGCGATAATCTTAAGTGGCACTTAAGACCTGCTAGTGATTTACAAAGGAGGCCACGTGTGGTGCAAGTGCGAGGATTGTGGGATGAGATCAGAGTTAGATTGGGTGACATTTTAGATCTTGCTCTCGCTTCTTGAAGACGATTCAGACAAGCAGATTGAAAACTGCTGAGTCCATTAAAACACGTTGATCTACAATTTACCCGCGTTTTATTTAATTTTTCTTCTGTTCGAACAAGAGCTCTCTTTTCTGGATAAAGTGTGTGTAAGAACTGTCCAAATGTTTTATATTTCCGAGCGGTTTCAGCTATACCTTTAGCCATTATCAAGGATGATTCGATTTTTCAGCTTAATAGTTTATAAGTTTTAATAGCTTATTAATTTCAGTTAATATTGTTAAGAGTTGGCTTTTTCTTTTTAAAAATAATGGAAGCTTTAATAATAAAAAAAACAACTCTTAACAATATTAACTACGAACAAGGCCACAATGTGCTAGCCTTATTCGGAAATTAAACATCCCTACTACACACTAACACATAATGCACACACTCATTTAAGCTGAAAATCGAATCATCCTTGACTAAAGGTATAGCCGAAAGCGCTCGGAAATATAAAACATTTGGACAGTTCTTACACACCCTTTGTACAGAAAAGAAATCTCTTGTTCGAACAGAAGAAAAATTAAATAAAAAAACTTAACCATAGTACTTTTGTCTGTCGTTTTTAATGAAACATGCATATATATATATATATATATATATATATATATATATATATATATATATATATTTATTTAGGCAGCAATTCTTTCTTCATGCACATTTCAGTGAATACGACAAGGTGTTTTGATTTAGTTTTTGTTATACAATTTCCCATGTGATCTAATATATATATATTTTCTTTTCGGATAATAAATCATATAAAAACTGTCCAATTGTCCTTTTCGTCCGAGCGCTTTCGGCTATACATTTAACCATTTTCAAGATTGAAATATATTAATTGTTAACAAGAAATAAATTGTTGTATGTATGTATTTCTAAAATATATCTCTCAAAAGATAATATGAATAAAGACAAAAGGAAAACTTAACTTAGATGACCTGTTTCGCCCTCTGATAGACTTTATCAAAGCAAATATAACGATTTTATTTTGTAACAAGTGTTTATAAACAAAAGTATAAATTTAAGAACGCTAATAAATATGCATGAAGCTAATGGAAAGTCAAGGCAAATTATGGAAGATGCTAAGTGATGTAATTTAATGTCTAATAAACAGAAGTAAGTAAATGCTGCTGAATTGTTTTTTTATAATGCGATTATTATTTATATCATTTTAGTTTGGTATTTATTTATGTACTATATATTTTGTATTGATGGATTCTCCCGTCGAGTTCAACTTATGAGGTTCCGACGACGATCACGAACCAATTATCTGCATGTCTATGACGGGTATGACTTTTGAAACCGGCTCGAGAATTGCACAAAAGACCACAAACAGTACAGCAGAATGTATTGTATCCAAGTGCAGTAGGAACACTATTAGATGTCTTATTTTGCTTTCTCGTTTCATGTAGTCGACTGATGGTTACTTCTCAGTGCAGCTATATTAATGTTGTACTTCTTTAGCTCCAATGCGACCACAACTGTTCTCCTTTCTGGTGCTGAGTTGTTGTCCTGGAGAGTTCGTACATTCCAAGTGCCAAGATGAAGTTGATGTTGTTTCGTAGAGTTTTTTTGCAGTAACCAGATATGTGTGGAACTAATTAGATGTCGTTGTCAGGAAACCAACACAACGATTTATTTCAAGTGGTGAAGGCTTGTGTCGGACCATCCACATTTTTGGGATCTGTCGATAAAAAAGTAACGGTGCAAAAGACTTGCAGCGAAAACCCCGAACGACAGTCCTCATGTTTTATTATCACAGAGTTTAACCTCTCCGGGTCACAGTCGATATTAGCCAGTACACGCCTCTCGGCAGACACATGCAATATAATGACTGGGTTAAACTGTCATGAGTTTTCCTTCCCATCTGAAGTCTTTTTTATCGTGAAACCAACACTAAAAGGATTGCTAACCAAAGCTCAGAGAGACTCCTTTCACAATCATCAAGGGCAGCTAGCCCACGTCAGTTTCCAATCTGGCACTTTACATAACTCCGCATGCATATACGAGTGTATGTGTTCATATACTGATC
Source organism: Acanthosepion pharaonis (assembly GCA_903632075.3). NCBI lineage: Eukaryota > Metazoa > Mollusca > Cephalopoda > Sepiida > Sepiidae > Acanthosepion > Acanthosepion pharaonis. The sequence goes on along the minus strand of CAHIKZ030001118.1, from coordinate 364,217 downwards.
CGTTTTCTATATATACATTCATGTGTGTGCATATGTAGATAATTATGATGATGCCACTGTACGCCTGCATCATCATTATCATCGTCGTCGTCATCATCATCATCATCGTTTATCGTCCTTATCATCACCGTCATCATCATCATCAACATTACAATAATACACTGACGGAAAATAAAAATAAAGCTCATGCTGATTTTGCTCAGTGCACTCTCTTTACATGTAGCAGATATTCTGAAAGAATAGTAACTGAAAGCAGCAACCATCTGAGCGTTAGGCAGTGACACACGTTACAATAAGGTATAGTGTGGTCAACTACAGTACAAGCGGATGTCATGAAAACGCATACGTACTCCTTTTGTTCAACTTTAGTTGCTTCAATGAACTGCTGAGCAATTTGGACGTGGCGTATGGACAGTGCTTTGATACTGGCAATAGAGATCAAACGAGCATTATTGAACACTTAAATCAAGTTCTGGACGGATACGTAGTACGATCACTCGCTAAGTTCGATGCATTTTAAAGGAATCATTGGCAGGCAGCATGGTGTCTGTAGAACAGATCAGAGCAGATGTAGCTCCGAAGTAACATCATTGAGTAGCTTTGTTTATAAGCAGGTCTGTAGACAGACTTGATGTACGTATACTTGTGTATACGTACATGTCGATGTTTAAAATATATATGGTCGTTCCTTTTCATGGTTGAGGGCTTGTCCCAGTGATTCCAAGAGCAAAGCCGTCTAGAGTTTAAACTCCTGTAGGGCCACCCATGGCGGTAAGGTTGAAGAGGAAAAACCAGACTGACGACAACCAGCCTCAAAGAGCCCAACAGCGAAATAGGCAAAGATCTACAAGATCTCAACAGCCAAACCAGTGGAAGAGGGCAGTGTCAGTGGGGCTGGTGTAACCAAGACGGACTTCGAGAAAACCAAGCATCAGACAGCCTGATGCAACCAGGTTTGTCAGTTCTTGTTTGTCTCGATTCCCTTTGAATCACGATCGAGGCGTTTCTGCCCAAGTTTTTGGTCTTCTTTGTCACGCAGCGTTGTCCATCAAAATCAAATTCGTTCGAATGGCCTTGTCAAATTCTCTTTGATTTACAGCTATCACCGCCACCGCCACCATAGGAGAGAGAGAAAGGGAATAGGGAGAGAGGATGACGATCCCGATGCGAGCGGGTGCCGACATATACCTGTAGCTAGACTTAGATTTAAGCTATAATACCATCGTGCATGTCTTTAATAGTAGCATGAGTAGATCACTTGAAGCATTAAATTGTTGGTTTTCTGTAGTGCTAAGCATTAAGGTCAGGTTCTGCTTTCATTCAAGTGATAATGACCGTCACATACATGACGTTTATACGATGTAGATATACGGAATTGATGTCCTTCAAAGAGTTTTGACAACATCAAATATGCCCAATACGAAGGAATCATGATGTGAAGTACCATAATTTGCAAATATTTCTTTTCTTTCTATTTCGGTGAGGGAATGTTGAATTACTTACTGTATCTTCAGAGCATAGTTCAACCAGTTCTGTTGCCATTCCTGGAACAGGAAGGCAATATGCCGCTTACATGCTGTTTGTGTTACTCAATAAACTAATGTTATAGATTCTCCAGCATGGCAAGATCACTAGATCTCACACCCATCAACATATATGCAGTATAATGAGGATCGTGACTGGTTCAGTTCCGCCCAAGCAGAAACTGCAACAAAAATGAAATAAGGTAACACTGAATGACATTCACCACCAAATCGACTCTATCTATCTATCTATCTATCTATCTATCTATCTATCTATAACTGTTCATATCTATCTATCTGTCTATCTATCTATAACTGTTCATATCTATCTATCTATCTATAACTGTTCATATCTATCTATCTATCTATCTATCTATCTATCTATCTATCTATCTATCTATCTATCTCGTGCGCTCTCTCTCTCTCTATATATATATATCAGTCTTCTCATATCTATCTTTGTTCATATCTATCTATGTATCCATTTCAGTTTGTTCATATCTATCTATCTATATATATATGTTTGTTCGTATCTATCTATGTATCTATCTCAGTCTGTTCATCTCTCTCTCTCTCTCTCTCTCTATATATATATATATATATATATATATATATATATATAGTCTGCTCATATCTATCTATCTATAACTGTTCATATCTATCTATGTATCTCTCTCAGTTTGTTCATATCTATCTATCTCAGTTTGTTCATATCTATCTATCTATATATATATGTGTGTTCGTATCTATCTATGTATCTATCTCAGTCTGTTCATCTCTCTCTCTCTCTCTCTCTCTCTCTCTCTCTATATATATATATATATATATATATATATATATATATATATATATCAGTCTGCTCATATCTATCTATCTATAACTGTTCATATCTATCTATGTATCTCTCTTAGTTTGTTCATATCTATCTATCTCAGTTTGTTCATATCTATCTATCTATCTATCTATCTATCTATCTATCTATCTATCTATCTATCTATCTATCTATCTCATATAGAATTATGCGTATACTTGCTGTATATCTCTAAATCCCTCACTCATATAAATTTCTACATAGTTCACTCATGAGTATATATGTATATGTATATCCCAGCTGATATCTTTATCAAGAATAATTCTTAATATAATGAGTTTATGCGGAATAAGTTCTTCATTTTATTTCAGATTATTTCAGATGCTTACTTCTTATGGCGTAATCTTTAATTATCCATGCCAGAGAATTTTCCTACCAGTTCATTCTTAATATATCCTTATCCTTACCAAGATGCTTTTGTTCATTCAATTAAATTAGATTACCTGACTTTCCTCGTACACTAAGATTTCTAACAGACACACAAATACACACGCAATGTTACGATTTAAAAATTCTATTTTAGATATTATACGTAACTTATTAAAATCTATTACGTCATATGATTCGTTTGTACTTCGATAGAACCGTGTCTTTGATGTATGTATCAAGGTATGTGGGAGTGTGATCAGTTAATTAGAACTATTCGCAAAATGAATATAATGAATAACGACGTAAAGGGTGTCAAGTTCCTTGGGTACGGCTCATCGCTCGGCACGAATAGACATGAGTCATAGGTGGTAACACCAGTCGCTCATGTTATCCAGAAACCGTTTGCAACAAACAAAATTAGTACTAGGGACTTGGAACGTAAGGACTCTACATCAAAGTGGAAATATCATGTAAGAAATGAATGGATTAAACATCAACATTCATGGTGTATGTGAAAGTAGGTGGGCCAGCAACAAGGATTTCTCAGTGACGCACACTGGAAAGAAAACAATGAAAGATGGTAGGATTAATATTAGGTAATGTCTTGAAGAGATTAGATTTGAGATACTGTCAATTTCTTTAACTAAACTGAATGGAAAGGCCTTTAACATAGTAATTATTGTTGTATATGCACAGGCAGCGCATATCACGGAGAAAGTTATTGAAAATTTTTACAGCTCACTGGACAATGTCAAGGCTCAATGTAAGTAACAGGAAACTACTATCATCATGGGATACCTAAATGCAAAGTACGAGTAGTCAAAATAGTAATTCGAACTAGGAACTTGAAACCTGCACGACGAAATATTTGTTCAATGGAACACAGTAATCTATCAAATAATCACCAAAACTTGGTTTCAAAAGCACTTCAAGTAGCCTATGGACACGGAGAAGCGCAGGAGGAGACGCGAAGTACCAGATTTATTACATAACTATCGACAAAAGTTTAAAAACTTCACTGTAAAACATACCCAATGAGGAGCGACCATCTTCCAGTAGTATGCAACCTCAGTGTAAAACTATGGAAACTAAAGAAGACCACAGTAATGCCTAAACTGCAATACGACAGATTCCTGAAGAACCCAAGGAAATATATATAGACAGAAGTGAAAACAAATACTACGTGATCGAGACTACAAATTCGAAATGGAAGATGTGGACGGAAGCACTATTGACGTCGGTGAGTGAGAAATCATTCCAAGGAAAACAATAAAGGAACGAGCAGGTGACAGATGAAATTCTAGAGATGATGAAAAGGCAACAACAAATAACGCCGAAGAATGGAAAAGAGTACAGAACAATAAAGGCAGGTTTTATAAACTAATGTAGGCAGTCTAGAGTAGAATGACTCAATGAAAAGTTCACGGAAATAGAAAAGATGAGCAATGCAGATAAAACAACTATGAATGACAGAAGAAAAGAATTAACAGAGGACAAAACCGGTTGTATGAACTCAAAGGAAGGTACATTAATAATAAAGAAGGAAAAATACTGGAAAGATGGAGAACTACTTGATGATGTGAAAGAATACAATACACAAAAATATGCAAGGACCGTGAATATTAAAGTCTGAAGTAAGACCGGCATTGGACAAGATGAACAGGAACAAAGCAACAGAACGAGATGGAATCATAATAGAGATGCTCACAGCCTTGGACGATTTTGGCATCAAAAGATCACCGAAGTACTAAAAGAAATATACAACAGTGACAACATACCGGAGTATCTCGGTAGAACCATCTTCGTAGAATTACCTGAGAGACCAGTTGCAAATAAATTCGAGCTCTATCGGAAATCAGATTAATAAGCCACATAACCAAACGAATGTTAATAAATAGAGCAAAAAAGATTAATTAGAATAGAAATAGGGAAAGAACATTGCGGTTTTCTCAAGGGGACTGGAACAAGAAATGCGATATTTTAAAAATTATATCGGAGAGAGCTATATACATGCATAAGGATGTTCACTTATAATTTATAGATTACTCAAAAGTATTTGACAAAGATCGACCTGAACTGTTAGGAAAACTCGATCTACTCGGAAAGGATGTTAGAATAACCCAGGGCTTATACTGGGGGCAAACCGCTTGCATACGGATAGAAAACAAATTGAAAACTAGAAAGGAGCATAAGACAAGGATGTGCCTCCTTTCTAGATCTGTCCAAACTCTACAATGAGTATCTATCTATCTATCTATCTATTTCAGTCTGTTCATACTAATCTAAGTCTGTTCATATCTATCTATCTATCTATCTATCTATCTATCTATCTATCTATCTATCTATCTATTTTAGTTTGTTCATACTAATTTATCTATCCCAGTCTGTTCATACTAATCTAAGTCTCTTTATATATATTCATATCTATCTATCTATCTATCTATCTATCTATCTATCTATCTATCTATCTATCTATCTATCTATCTATTTTAGTTTGTTCATACTAATTTATCTATCCCAGTCTGTTCATACTAATCTAAGTCTGTTTATCTATCTATCTATCTATCTATCTATCTATCTATCTATCTATCTATCTATCTATCTATCTCAGTCTGTTAAAGGAACTAACCTACCAGGACTTATTATCTGGGTGGCGACCTAAACTTAACAATATAAGATACGTAGATGATACTGTATTGATGGTAGACACGGACAGAAAAATATCGGGCCTTCTAGACAATGTGATAAAAACAAAGTATGATGAAATCGTTAGCCGACAACTGTAAGAAGACAGGAAGTATGGTTTTCCGCAAGAGCAAAAGCCCAAGGTGAGAACTGGGAATAGATGACAAAATCAAACAAGTGAAGAATTTTAAATATCAAGAAGTATTTTAACAAAGAAAATGTGTCTCTGAAATACGAACGCGCATTGGATTAATGAAAGACGCTTTTCAAAAGCTAAACAAAGAATTAAGAAACAGGAAAATTTCATTAGAAACAAAGAAAAGAGTTCTGAATTGTTATGCGATATCAATACACTTGTATGGCAGTGAAAGCTGGACAATCTTCCCACAGATGAAATGTAAACTGGAGGCAAACGGAAAGTTGTTCTACAGAAGGATACTGAGAATTCTATGGACGGAGCGAATAACAAAACACACTTATAGAAATAGACAACTGAAATTTCTTGAACCTGGAGTGAAGAGGGTGAAAAAAAATTTAACTCTCACAGGGTTATTGAGGGTAAGAGAAATATGGGAAGGTAGCAGGCCTCCTACCTGACGAACCTGTGTCAACAGATAGCAGAACAAGAGACGGGAGTTTTGACAATGGGAGAAACGCTGCTAATGGGTTGGAGATTGTGTACACACGGCACTTAGAATAAAAAATATTAACAGTGTCCTTATAAAGAAACATCTAGCATTCACTAACCGTGCAGCCAGTGATAACGTCGGCTGAAATTTATAGAATTTTAATTCATAATTATAATTCATAAGAGAATTGAAGTGAGAAAGATGTCGTTCTACAAAAGAATGCTGGGTGTTCAATGGACAGAACATGCAAGCAACAAAACTACGCGGAAAACAGAATCAGAAAAATTTGAAATTTCTTGGATACATAATGAGGAAGAATGCCTGGAGAATATAACATCCACAGAACATACTAAAGACAAGAGAAGCAGTCGAAAACAGATAGTAACCTACCCAACAATTTGTGTGAATGGATGATAGAACAGGAAGAAAAAGAAATATTAAAGTCTCAATCGATACTTAAAGTAAGAAAGAAGTTATAAAGAATTATGATTAGCTAAACCCTGAAGAGAATTTTTATATGTTGAAAAAGAAGAAGAAGAAGAAGACTTATTTTAATAAAAATGACTTGAAAGTTTTATAGATATTTATAAAGGTACCTCCACGAAAACGCTAAAAAATCAGCATACCGTGATGAAAACATGCTCCAAATGCAAATAAAACATAGTCTTATCGTCAAAAGCTTTGTTATTCTTAAGAGGAATTATTTTTTGAATATTTAAATGTTTTACTTCTTTTCAGAACATTCTAAATTTTAATTAAAATTTTTCTTTTTCTTACGTCACAGGTTATATCTCTTTTTTGAGGTAACAGACACTTGTACATAGGAAATACTTGAAAACATCAAATAATTGTCAGATTTTAATGAAATTTTCAGGACTTAATCACAAATGAATTAAATTATGTTTGAAACCTTTTTTTTTAGAATATCTTGGTAGAAATAATTTTTTTTTACATATGTTATCCCTACACTAACTTTTGTGAAAACTTGAGAAATTCAGCGTGATAATTTTTAGTAACTATATTAGTTAAAAGCAGAATTCTTTGAAGAATTTAAGTTACCGATTTTTTTTTTTTCAGAAATATGTCTTTTTACATGAATGAAACAGGGAACAAACTTTTAAAGTACCGGTGAAAAAATAGATTCATTGAATATAAATAATATGAGTAAGGAAAAAGAAAATTACTGAGTGCGAAGCAGAGTGGGGTGCCTCTTTAGGATCTAGACGGTTATGACTCTCCACAATTTCCTGTACATTTTAGCTTTTAATAAATTTTATCTTTTTTGTTATCACGCATGAAAATTGTTCCACCATACATTTACTCAATCTCGCAAGATAAGGTTATGAGTTGTTTTTCTTTATCTTTATTGCCTTCAATCCATTCTTTGATTATCAGATTCTCCAAACCCTCTTTCCTCATGATATGTCCTAAATACGAAACTGCTATCTTTTAATCTTTACCAAGAAGCATTTTTACCCTCTATCAGCATGGCTGATGCTAACATCCACGAGATCAACTGAGCCTCTTTGGTTTCGTTTTCTGCTGAGATGTAATGGAGTGATTATAATTAGAAGATTAGTTCACTATATCGTGCCAGACAATTGTCTTGTGCATTTATACATTTGCCATACGTCCCTGCTTTCAATAATGCTGGTATATCTGGTCTGGTGTTCCTGCTTTATATCTCGAGATTCACAACAAAACCCAAAGAAAAATGTTATAAGTCCTCAACTTCAATCCCTTACTAACTGTCGTGACGTGGCTTTCCTCTATTTTTCGTATAAGTTTGGTTTGGTTTGTTTAACGGCATATCAACTCTTTATGGGTCATTTAATATCGAATTTTAATTTTGGTGGGTAGCTTTGCAATTTTTTTTTTCAAAAAATTCCTTGCGAGTAATTTTTCTCTCCCTTATCCAATAAGTAATTGGGTATTTTTTTTTATTATGAAAATGTATTGCTGCTAATTTTACTACATACATTTTTTTTAACTACAAACATGTATTTATATACTTTCATAATGTTTTAGTCCCAGTTTGGGGGTTCACTATTTGTCCATAGCTGGGACCCCAACAGGTGCTACCACTCCGGATTATGTTGAACCTCAGAACAACAGCAATTAAAAGGTGGCTCTACACTCCTCAAACTTCCCAATTAGAGGTTTTGATTCTGGATATAGTTTATTATCAAACCCAAGATGTTTTCTATGTGTATTTTCATGGCAGTTTTCTTTCTTTGTACCTCGACTGCATGAATTTAAGCGCATTACTAGATTGGCAGATTGGTCTCATCGTTTTACTGTTAAATTAGCTTGATGCAACCATAAATTGTATTCTAATAGTCTATTTTCTCGTACATCTCATCTTATATCTGGCTTCTCTGCCATCTACAATCTTCAAAAATTTAAATGCAATGTCAATTGCAATTTTCTATCTTCTTGGAACTCGCTCTTTTATTGTTCTTGAGAAAGTCTAATATCTTCTCTTTCTCTTTGACTCCCAGTAACCTTTTGCGTCTTAGTGGCATTATCTCCTTTGCTTGGAAGGAAATGATTTAAAAAAAATGTCGATGTTAGGAATATATGGCCTACTTTTATTAATGCTCGGCGTAAAACCTGATGTTGACAATAGCGATAAAATCTCTGTCCCCCAAATTGCACGATTGTTACTAATAGATTTAATACATGACTATTTGTCTTCCGAAAAAGGTTGATTTTTTAAGTTTAGATATTAAGAATCAGCCTTTTTGTCCATAATTTTGATTCTCTGTAATTTTTCGAATGAATTTATTGTTCAGTTTTAGGCGTCGGGCGAGTGATTGTATACGAAGTATATTTTTCTCTAATTAAGCGAATGTTTTTATTGATCATCATCCTCCTCCTCCTCCTCCTCATCATCATCATCATGTTTTTATTGATCATCATCATCATCATCCTCCTCATCAGCATCATCATGTTTTTATTGATCATCATCCTCATCATCATCCCCCTCCTCCTCATCATCATCATGTTTTTATTGATCATCATCATCATCATCATCATCATCATCATCATTTACCCGATCGACATGGGCACGGTGGAGTAATGGATATTGCCTCGGATTGAGGAATCGAATTCCAGTCAAATCCATTACATTCACTTACGTGCTAATACCCTTGGAAAAGGTATGAATCCTCTTTTTCTCCCCCCCCCAGCTATGGGTAAATAGCAAGACAGACCGGGATCTATAGCCGTGGATGGCAACTGGTTTACCGCAGAAAGAAATGGCAATCTACTGCGGGAAAAAAATATCTGCCTCGTCAGTCACGTATCGAAAGATACATGATCGCATAAGCGTGTATCACGCATGTCACATAACTGACAGCATCTAATGTTTTAAAATTCTCTATTAAGTTGTCAATGATTTTTAAGCGAATTCAGTATATGAACACTTAACCATAAATAACCTTTTCGCGTTGCCATGTTAAAGAATATAATTAAGCTTGGAACCGAAGGCGTTCTCGTTCATATAAATTACATTTATTTTCTCTGAAGCCGATAAAATCTAGAGCAGGCAATGTATATGGACATATTTGCGATTGGTAATATTTTCAATTTCTGCTTTCACAGTGTCTGAAGATATTTGTATACGTTAACAATATATTTTTTCCTGTGTGTTTATTGCCTCTCTCCAAATATATGAAATATCTTGTGACATTTATATAATTAAAATTTAATAACCTTTACACTAACTTTTATAATTTCTTCAGCCATTAATATTGATTTAATATATTTTTAATATAGCCTGAGTTGTAACCTCGGTAAATGAAGATATAGGAATTATATATAAATAATATTGGATGTCTGGGTAGTGTAACGATTATCGGCCTGGAAAGTGAAATCAGCGACAATATTGTGTTGCGTTCACTTTCACACTGATGCAGTGAAGAGACAATGCATTTGAACTTATATTAGATTGCAAATGTGTTTTACTATTAAAGCTGCATTTTTAGATTTTAAATGAAAGGTACATCTGTTTCGGATTAAAAACATATTTGTGCCAACTTTTATATCAGTGAGGGTCATAGTAAATAGATGGGAGAACAAAATCATACGCTTATATACATGCGTACGCGAGCACGCAGGCACACACACACACACACACACACACACACACACACATATAGGTGCGGTTCAACAAAAGAAAGAGCATCTATCTTTCTTTTCATTATAATAATCATTTTGCACAAATGCCTTCTAACGTTCCCATATTATTATTTTCTGTACCACTTGAATATCTTTCTTTCTTTCTTTTCTTTCTTTCTTTCTTTCTTTCTTTCTTTCTTTCTTTCTTTCTCTTCATCGTAATAATAATTCTACCCAAATGTCTTTGGCAATTCCTGCTAACGTTCATATATTATAGCCTTCCATTTCACTTGAATTTTTCTTTCTTTCTTTCTTTCTTTCTTTCTTTCTTTCTTTCTTTCTTTCTTTCTTTTCATTATAATAATCATTTTGTCCAAAGGTCTTTGGTAATTCATGCTAACCTTCATATGTTATAGTCTTCTGTATCACTTGAATTTCTTTCTTTCTTTCTTTCTTTCTTCCTTTCTTTCTTTCTTTCTTTCTTTCTTTCTTTCTTTCTTTCTTTCTTTCTTTCTTGCGTGCTTGCTTGCTTGCTTTTCATTATAATAATCATTCCGTCCAAAAGTCTTTAGTAATTCATGCTAACCTTCATATGTTATAGTCTTCTGAAAAACTTGAATTTCTTTCTTTCTTTCTTTCTTTCTTTCTTTCTTTTCATTATAATAATCATTCCGTCCAAAAGTCTTTAGTAATTCATGCTAACCTTCATATGTTATAGTCTTCTGAAAAACTTGAATTTCTTTCTTTCTTTCTTTCTTTCTTTTCATTATAATAATCATTCCGTCCAAAAGTCTTTAGTAATTCATGCTAACCTTCATATGTTATAGTCTTCTGAAAAACTTGAATTTCTTTCTTTCTTTCTTTCTTTCTTTCTTTCTTTCTTTCTTTTCCTTATAATAATCATTCTGTCCAAAAGTCTTTGGTAATTCATGTTAACCTTCATATGTTATAGTCTTCTGTATCACTTGAATATCTTTCTTTCTTTCTTTCTTTCTTTCTTTCTTTCTTTCTTTCTTTCTTTCTTTTCCTTATAATAATCATTCTGTCCAAAAGTCTTTGGTAATTCATGTTAACCTTCATATGTTATAGTCTTCTGTATCACTTGAATGTCTTTCTTTCTTATTATACACTGATGACACAAACACGTACGTACACACGTACACATATATATACATACATATATTATATATATATATATACACATACATATATATATATATATATATATATATATATATATATATATATATATATATATATATATATATATATATATACGTAATATATATATATATATATATATATATATATATATATATATATATATATATATATATATATATATAGACTAATAATATCCAGATGCTTATTTGCTAGTTCACCTGTCTGCTAGGGTGATTACCTAATCTCTGTGTCGTTACAATTCCTGGGAGAGACCATAATCTGGCGTGATCATTACGTTCAAGTACTCAGTCATATTGACTATCGACTTCATTCTAGCACAAGTATAGACACATT
>CAHIKZ030001118.1:340000-350000 GCA_903632075.3 Acanthosepion pharaonis | reverse complement strand
AATGCAGAAGCAAGCTTTGACTTCAGCAGCCATGACCCCTTTCCGTATCCAAGATATACCGACACATGGTTCAACAGGTAAGAAAAAATAAATTATAACCAATTTGAAAAATTTGTGTGACTATATGAATATTTGTATGTGTACATTATATAATTTTACATATGCAGACTTTTAACATTTTATATATAGTTGGGATTTCTCGGACTATAAATGGAAAAAAAAAGCATGTAATTGCGCTACGTGCAAATATTTCTCATTTCTCTTCTAAATTTTATTGAGAGCATATCATGACACCTAATAATTTGATACAGGAAGTAAAAAAAGCTCACTGTGCTCGTGGCACTAGCTACCAGTCACAGTGACTCGGAGATAGTGAGCTTCATGAAAGTGGCCAGATGAACGAGAGGAACGATAGTTAACTCTGTGTGGACACCACTATCAGGCATGCAAAATTTAACGGCTGTGAGCAGCGGCTGTTTCATACCAAGCCTGTTCTCTTTACTGAAATACCGCCGTTTACATAGAGATGCGGTGGTCACACTTGGGTTGAGGAGCGGCCGTACATATTTTAGCATGTGTTTTCTCTCTACTGCATGACTTACATGAGTAAGAGTATCTTCCCGATATTTTTTACGATTGTATCACACACATAAAAACTGGAACTCAATGTTCTGATTTAAATGCCTACTCTGGTCTACTATAATAACAAGGTATCATTAAAGACTGTAAATTTGATGCCAGCCATCAATGATAAATACCTGATTAGTCAGGCAGTGACTACTGAGGTCGTCCTCTAGGTTGAGTTTATTGAATAAACTTTTCTAGTTGTTTTTTTTTAAGCAAATATGGATTTTTTTCGATTTAATATCTTTTTATTTTCATTTTGCATTTATACATTTATTAATATTGATTATAATTTGTTAAGTTATATCTATCTATCATAAATATTATCATCTGTCTGTTCTCTATTCTACATCTATCTATCTATCTATCTATCTATCTATCTATCTATCTATCTATCATTTTATCATCTGTCTATTTTCTGTTCTACATCTATCTATCTATCTATCTATCTATCTATCTATCTATCTATCTATTTTCTGTTATCTATCTATCTATCTATCTATCATTTTATCATCTGTCTATTTTCTGTTCTACATCTATCTATCTATCTATCATTTTATAATCTATTTTCCGTTCTACATCTATCTATCTATCTATTTTCTGTTATCTATCTATCTATCTATCTATCTATCTATCATTTTATCATCTGTCTATTTTCTGTTCTACATCTATCTATCTATCTATCATTTTATCATCTATTTTCCGTTCTACATCTATCTATCTATCTATCTATCTATCTATCTATCTATCTATCATTTTATCATCTGTCTATTTTCTGTTCTACATCTATCTATCTATCATTTTATCATCTATTTTCCGTTCTACATCTATCTATCTATCTATCTATTTTCTGTTATCTATCTATCTATCTATCTATCTATCTATCTATCTATCTATCTATCTTCTGTCTATTTTCTGTTCTACATCTATCTATCTATCTATCTATCTATCTATCTATCTATCTATCTGTCTATTTTCTGTTCTACATCTATCTATCTATCATTTTATCATCTATTTTCCGTTCTACATCTATCTATCTATCTATCTATCTATCTATCTATCTATCTATCTATCTATCTATCTATTTTCTGTTCTACATCTATCTATCTATCTATCTATCTATCTATCTATCTATCTATCTATCTATCTATCTATCTATCTCAATATAGTAACTTTGCATGTATGTTTTCACGCTCTTTAGCCTCTATATGGTCATTTACTTAGTCTAATTTTTCTGGCACCAGGCTAAAATTGTGGCGCACTCAATGAAGATAGAATTAACTACACTAGTGATTCTGTCAACAATATTATCTAATCTTTCCTCTACACCAGGTGCCCACATATGAATGTATTTATGTATGTGTATGAATATATATATATATATATATATATATATTCTAACTAAACGTTTTTAAATATATTATTAAAAATATAAACATACCTGTGTATTTAATAATAAAAATTGTATTTTTTTAAAACAAACAAACAACAAAAAAAAAACAGTTCGAATCTTGTATTAAATGCTGACCAGTTGATGGCAGTTCTGCGAAACGATGAATCAGAAAGATAAGTATGAACGCTTTACTTTATTTTGTTTACTATCGATCTTTTTATTTATCCCTCTATATCTAGAGATTTATTTTCTTTTCAGCCATGGAACTCGATGTGCCGGAGAAGTCGCCGCTAAGAGGGACAATGCCAAATGCGGCGTGGGCGTAGCATACGGCTCGAAAGTGGCAGGTAAGTTGATATTCACTTGTCAAAATTATCCACAATAAATCTTTTTTGAAAGCTGCGATGAGATCGCACGCTGATGCGTGTCATTGCCTTACAGTGACATACAGCGCATTGTCACGTGAGATATTGTATCAGAATAGTGTCTGTAAAGACATCGATGCATGAGGCTTTTCGAACATGCCATAAACATGAAATACATTGATATATACAGTGTTATGCCAAGGGTATATGTGCATGATACTGTGCAATGTTCGCTAATGTGTATGTGTGTGACATTATGACCTATATCATTGTATTTTTGGCTTCTTTAACTATTTCTGTATCATATTACAGAGATTATCTTCCAGTCTATTTTCAAAGACCGGAAGTATAAATTAACTAAAGTCCAGTTCCAAGTGATTGCTTTTCAGTTTGTACCTTCCCTATTGCACAAAATTAATAATTGTAGGAGTAGTTATCTGAGATGTCCTAAAAAAGAACTGTGAACGATACTGGGCAGATTTTTATTACTAATAAAATATACATGGGGTTGATTTTATTACTAATAATATATACGTAGGATTGCTATATTTTATTTTAGTATGTGTGCGGACAACTATTACCTTATAATGGAAATGAAAAACTGACGAAACGGTTTAAGAATGTAAAAAGGGATCTGTTAACTAATTTCAAATTCTACTTGAGTTAGTGTTGTGTGTGTGTGTATGTTTTTCTTTATCATTTCATCCCAAGCAAGGTAGTAAAGCCACTAAGACACAAGGGGGTTACCGAGTGTGAAAGGATAAGAAAAAAGAGAAATATTACTAAGGAACGAGAACAATAAAAGAACAGAAATCAAAAGACAGTTAACATTTCGTTTAAATTTTTAAAGATCAGAGTTAACTGGAAAACAAAAAAAAAAAAAAAAAGGAAGAGAGTTCCACAAGCGAGAAGTGCGACAGAAGAAACTATTAGCATGCAACTTACGGTTATATCTGACCATTTCAATTGTAAAATGATGAGACCTTGCCGACAATCTCGTCTGCGCTTAAATTTATAAAGTCTAGGTACTATAGAGGAGAGTTTTCAGAACAATTACCATGAAATTATTTATAGGAAATTACAGAGATATTGCGTTACAACGATAGAAAAGTGACTGAAGCAGTGATGCCAGGTCAAGACCAGTATCATTACAGATTCTTTGAATTTTATTAAGTATCTCTTAATATATAACAGGAGCACAAGACAAGATGTGGCGGCAATATTCAAAGCAACGATGAATGATAGAATTTTAAATATATAAGAAGGATTCTGTTATAATTTATGTACAAAGAAACACCGACGAAAAAGAACAATCTGATATTCTTAACTTGATCATCTACGTCAATCTGATTATACAAAGGTTAAATAAACAGTGATCTAGCAATTAAATAGACATGTTTAAAATATTTTAGATATTTTTTTTTATATAGAAACAAAGTTAAACTGCGAAAATCATGTATGATATTATAGAATAATTTTAATACGTTTGAGAATTTTGGTCTACAAAATATGTACGCATGTTTAAAGACCTCCAGAAACATCTCCGGTTTCACCCGTTACATAAAAAAAATTACGAGCAACCTGAACAGAATTCAAAAAACAGACCGGACTCTGTACGAAGCATAGTTTGCCGCGCCTGCAATAAGCATTGCAAGTTACTTGCTGACTTCAAGAGTGCTGTTCTCAAGAGAACTAAAACCATGGATCAAAATTGTCAGCGATGGTCATATTCGTTGATCAAGTCGACAGCCATCATGCATATATAGAGTTTTCGGGTCCTGTATAGGTTTTAGTATTTTCGGTTTCTTTTATTTTTCATACTGTAATCTGTTGACACAGCCAAGTTTAACTATACTTCATTGCTTTATTAACAACCATTTCCTATTATTATTATTATTATTATTATTATTATTATTATTATCTTTGATTTCTGGTGTGTACTAATTTTTCTTTCCGGGTCCCAACCAGAGACATAGGGTCAAAAATGGCGTCATGACAATTTCCACTGAGCATTTTTTTAAACTCGACATCTCTCTATCTCTTTCTCTCTCTCTTTCTTACATTCCCTCTCTCTCCCCATATATATATATATATATATATATATATATATATATATATATATATATATATATATATATAGTTGCAAAATAAATCGATGTTGCAATAAATATAACTTACAACATGGAAACTCCGTTGTAAACGTGCAGAAACCGTTCTGGTCATATCCGTCAATTAAAAAGCCACGGCCGACCAGTACAAAATTTACACGACAGGCTTGTACCTCTGCTTAATTTAACTGTACTTCATTGATTTCTTAACAACCATTTCTTCTTCTTCTTCTTCTTCTTCTTCTTCTTCTTCTTCTTATTATTATTATTATTATTATTATTATTTTCCTTCCCCTATTTCTTCTTCTTCTTCTTCTTCTTATTATTATTATTATTATTACTAGTGCACCCATGCCATCAAAATTGATGTCAAGAAGGAATGTATTATAAGTAATATGTATTATGTTGTAAGTAATTTTCATTTAATCAAAGTACAATTGTTAATGTTGATAATTGAACAGTGTACAATTTATAAACGCCTCAGGAAAGATATCCGTGTGTTATTCTCATAAAGGTTACATATTTAAAACGATTTGGGGCACCTCGCGGCGGAGTAATGGTTAGCAAGCTTGTCTTGCTAGAACAATTACGACTGGGTAGTGAGTTCGATCCTCACTGGGTATTCTCTAATTTCGGCCTTGAGCCACATCTAAGCTACGCTTGGAAAATCACTATAATTACAATGATTTTTTTTTTAGTACAAAAGTCTCCAAAGTACAATATTTTTTTGTTTTAAATTTGGGAAGGTTTGAAGTCTGGCACAGAAGAGGATTGTTACATACACGCGCCGGTGCCCCCGCCTCCCACAGACACACACAAAATAGTTAGAATTAGTTCTTACTGAGAACTATGTCGCCATTTGGTCGCCATTTGTAGTTTGTCAGCGCGGAAGTGCGTCTCATGTCAAAATTTTACACACTTCTCCTCAATTATTATTCACAAAAACAAAATCATATACATATATTAAAACATGTTTATATGTTCGTTTTATAGATAGAAATATTTAAGTAAATGCTCTGCTTATAATAAACAGTATTAACGACATTTATCGACCTGAATGTCCGAGAAATTTTCATTGAAAATATGCGTCCTCCGACAGGAATCGAACCTGTATCCTATACGGAACCGTCATATAGTATGGATATTTACTTGACCCCCTAATGAGTCAGGTTGTGACACAAGGTCAGTTTTTAACGTGGGGAACCGAGTGTTTTCCCTCGGGCCGCTGGTCTAAGCTGGTCTAAGCTAGTCATAGTTGGTCTTGGCTTGTCATGAGGAACGTTTCGGTTGGAAAGGTCGATTTTACTGATTTAAAACTACAATTCTCCATGATTTTCTCTTGTACATTCATATCTGCTCGATGCGTATCTAAATGTAAACAAATGACGTGACACATTATGAAATGGACAAAGTCCGACAATTGTTTTAAGACATTTTTTTATGTTTATACGTTCTTGTTATAGATACAAATATTTAAGTAAATGCTCTGTTTATAATAAACAGTATTAACGACATTTACCGGCCTGAATGTCCGAGAAATTTTCATAGAAAAATCGACCTTGCTAACCGAAACGCTCCTCTGTCTCAATCGTTAAAGCACGTCAGGCTATATGACGGTTCCGTATAGAATACATGTTCGATTCCTGTCGGAGGATGCATATTTTCCTTTTCTGCTAAGTGCAGTTATCGAACACATAGCCTAACGATTATGTTTGAGCATGAAACAGACTGTCGCCTCTTAGTGTTCACTTCGATGTTCACTTTCATATTTACATACGCTTTATTCCTGATACTGAGCACATTATCCCATAAATACAGCATACCGTAAAACAGTATTTTATCACACACACACACACGCACACACACACACATACATATACATACATACATACATATATATATATATATATATATATATATATATATATATGTATTACTGACACCCCTGAAAGGTGACCGGAGAGGTCCCCTACGAAACTCTGGATGCTGAAGGTAACATCAATCAGTTAAGTCACATACTATATATATATATATATATATATATATATATATATATATATATATATATATATATATATATATATATATATATATATATATATATTAATCCTATATATATATATATATATATATATATATATATATATATATATATATAAAACACTAAAACAAAGGATGAGGATGGGCAATAAAATAAAGATTAAAAATAAAAATCTTTTAGAACGCTAAAATTTCTCATGCCATTTCTCATGTAATTCCCAACAGGCATAACATTTAATTCGTCTTTGTAATACCGCTGCACTAGTATCTTCTATCATTAGCTATCACAGTCTGTAACCAGTTCTTATAATTTATCACCAAATCTCAACAGGGGTTTTGGCCAATTATTCTCTTGCTAAGTTATCTCCGTTCTTAAGCCTGGGAGGCTGCTTCGCAATTACTTCAGTGTCTTCATCTCTCCGTATATTTTCAATTAAGTAAAGTCTTGTTCTCAGGCTTGGCCAGTCTAAAATATTGATATTGTTCATGAACCAGTTCTTGGTCAGTTTTAACACTTTTTGTGTCACTGTCGTGTTGGATAGCGTTGGGTATGATGAGAAACTACATACGGCCCTATTGTAGGTAGTTTTGAGGCAAGTGGAACCGCCTCTTTATTGTTGTTTCTCACTAGGTTCACCCTGAATCGGGCTGGTAGCATGTGCTAGGGTCCCAACTAAGGGCAAATAATGAAGCCCCAAACGAAAGCAAAACCTTATGAAAGTATAAAAATACATTTTTATACTTAAAATACCAGCAACAAACACACACACACATACACACTCATATATATATATATATATATATATATATATATATATATATATAATCCGTATCACCCCATGTAAGACAATAAAGCCACTAAAACACAAAGGGTTATAGGGTGTGTAAGAACTAGGAATAGAACCATCAATATGAGCCGAATGATAGTGATTGACATTGCATTTAAATTTCTGAAGGTCAAAGTTGTCTAGAAAGAATGAAGCCACAAGAGAGTTCCACAAGCAAGAACTGCTAAAAAAATAAAATATTCGCATAGAACTTACAGCTACATCTAGCCAGCTCAACTGTAACAGATGAGATCTCGACGCCTGTCTAGGTACGATAGCAAAGAGTTCATTCGAACAATTACCATGAAAGGCATCATTACGGCTGTGGGAAAGTGACTGAATCCGAGCCGCCAGATCAGGTCCAATAATATTGCTGATTCTTCTTTGGATCTTATCAAGGAGCTCAAGGTAAATAGGATGGCCACCGGACTACATGTGGCAAATATGCAATATTCTAAACATGGACGAATGGTATACATAGATATTAAGACTGATTATGGAGAGAAAAATTGTCTCGCAAGACACAGTGAACGGACTTTCTTAGCCGCTGACTTTGCAATGGATTTAATATAGTCTTTCCACTTCATGTCAGCTGAGGAGATTATCCCGTGAAGGCGAAATGAATTACTTATCTGTCGGATTTGACCTTATCGGACAGATCAGTCTTACTCTCGAGGCAGGAGTAAATGACTGTATCGTCAGCGTAGATACCAAGTTGAGAGCTGGTGTCATCGAGGAGCTCACTAATGAAAATTACAAACAGCATAGGATCAAGGATGTAGCCCCGGGGAACACCTACGTCAGTACGATATAAAAAATGCCAACAATATATCTTCTGTAGTTGAATAATCCATTAATGTTGATATTCTGTTAAACAAAATCAACTAAGTAACCAAACAACCAAAATGAAAGAAAGAGCGCTTTTATGATATTAATCAATATTACATCCTACAATTTTTAAATCAAACTATATTTCAACATATAAATTCAACTAAACTACAACATAAAATACACCTATCGCCGTCTTTAGAAATTGTAAATATAAACCTATGTATGCACAAAGGCTGAGTATCATCTACCATATATTCAACTGTGAAAACAGAAAAACAAATATTTATTACTTCAAAGCTCCAGAGAAATTGAAATTTTGGCATTAAATCACCGACAACGAGTTGATATGCCGTTAAACAAACAAATCAATCAATGTTGTTGAAAGGTTCCAGGATATGATTTCCTGGGAACGTTTTGAGGTTTCGGTACAATATTTCAATTTAATAGCCTTTCTTTACGATCCCATCGACTGCACCTAGACTACGAATCCCACTAGCTGAAAAGACGCCCCATAGCAAAGCTGTCACCACGATACTTGTCTGTTGAGACAGTGTTTTCCGGGAGAAATCTTCACCTTTCAAAGAAGTTAACATAGGCTTCTGGGTGATTTCTCTCTCTCTCTCTCTCTCTCTCTCTCTCTCTATATATATATATATATATATATATATATATATATATATATATATATATATATATATATATATATATTAAAAATGGACAAAGTCCGACAATTTATTTATTAAAGACATTTTTATGTTTAACGTTCTTTTTTATAGATACAAGTATTTAAGTAAATGCTCTGTTTATAATAAACAGTATTAAATAACATTTACCGGTTAAGGCACGTCAGCGTAAATGACGGTTCCGTATAGGATGCAGGTTCGAATCCTGTCAAAGGACGAATATTTTCTATGAAAATTTCTCGGACATTCCTTGAGGGTTCAGTTCAACATTCCAACCACCTGAACTACAAATTAAACACAGCGCTACAAATACGCATTACACAGAACCACACAAGAAGTTATGCATTTTTGGTTAATTTATCTTTGACGCTAGTCATTCTTTAAGCTAGTATTATTACGTATTTGACTTCATTCATTAAGCTCGCCTTAAAAACTTATTTAGAACCCTAAGCAAGAAAAAGCGTTTCGAATTTACAGGAGAATAGTTGATCTCTCTAAATTCAGAGAAAATTAAAGAAAAACTTATTAAACATTAAAATACTTATATATTTTGAATTCTTTATTGTGTAGACCAAGGGTCGGCAACCTACGGCCCGCGGGCCGAATCCGGCCCGCGAAGGCATTTTGACCGGCCTGCGAGCCTGATTACCAATGACTCTATTTTTAACATGAGAGACGAGGCTTTCGAATTACACTATCTGCCAGTTATCTTTCATGAGACTTATTTTACCAAGTTGCGTTGCCTACGTTTAATGTCAAATAATGGATACATATTTGTTATGACCCTTGGCTACATTAAAAGATAACAGAAGCGAAAGGAACGATAAAGTGAAAGAGGCCAGGGAGGGACTGACATGCGAGGTAGCAGAAATCTAAAGACAGTTAAACATACGCGCATTATACATATATGCCTCATGAATGTGTGGATGATACCGCATGTGTACGTACGTAAGTGTATATGTTTGCAAATATTTGTACTCGTATGTATGGGTATATGTGCTTCGTTTTTGTTTGATGTGTGTGTGGTTCGTTTGTGGAACAATTTTCAATAACAGTTTCAAACCTACACGTCATAATTTAATCCATTTCACTTCGGTTAATTTTTTTTTTTCATTTTGAAGTTCCTTGA
>CAHIKZ030001118.1:232500-337500 GCA_903632075.3 Acanthosepion pharaonis | reverse complement strand
CAAATAAAATATTAATAACCAAAAATGAACTTCAATTAACGATTTTTGATTTTAATTAATCTGCAACTTTAGTGTTATTTAATTTTTTTGTTATTTATTATTTATTTGAATTATGCTTTGAGCAACATATTTCTCCTAGAATCAGTAACTTATTTGGTTTTTCACTGATCAACAGATAACTGTCTCCTTTGATCTTTAATCATTAAACATTTTCCTGAAAAGGAAAAAGAAAAAGAAAAAAAGCACTTACGAATCACTTTGGAAATAAATTATTCATAAAAGGAAATTGGTGTTTATCTATTTTCATTTATTTAAATGAAAATAATCTGGTGTCCTTTAATTTCTACCCAAATAGATATAGACTTCCAAATGATAAATGGAGGCTCTCTGTTCGCCTACTTACTGTTACTGAAGTATTCTGGTTAGAATAAGCTTCCGAATTCTAATTTAGAGATTTTAATTGTTGTTGGAATCGCTGAGCGAAGCTTAAATTGCGGCCTAGTCTGTTTCGTTCACATTGGCATTAATCTCATTAGGAAATGTACCAGCCATGGATTAATTTAGCAGGGTAGAATAGGTTGTCTAACTTTAGATGAGGACCTATCAATACCTTAAATTCAAAATCTATTGAGAATGCAACAAGAAACCACTCCACTAACTTTTAAAATAATTTATAGCAAATAAAAGGAGACTGGAAAACCATGATTGCTAACGTACTGACTACTGTATATATACGTCTTACCAGTTTGTGACTGGAAGGGATAATTCTGAGGATGATATAAATCCAGGGAGAGCTCAATGTAAATTACAGAGCATTATAATGATAATAAGAAGACTGGGACATTAATTATCCATTTCGATTATAATTGATTTTGTGAACACCTTGGTGTTTACGACTTCAACTGAAGATTTGAACAACTCGGTGTTCACGAAAAAAATGATGATCAAAATGAATAATTAAAGTCGCGTCTTATCATTACACACACACACACACACACACACACACACACACACACACACACACACATATATATATATGAATATATTGAATAATTTAGAGAATTTTTGTCTATTTCTTTTCAATAAGATCCTTTCGTATTCACTGAAAAACTTCTTAGTGTCCTTATTAAAGGAAGAGAGAAAAAGACCATGTTGATACATATTCATTTATTCCGAGTACTTTCCATATTAGTACAATGTCATCATCAGGGTGATTTTTTTTCTAAGACAAAATTGTTGTGTTCATTTTAAAATGTGAAGCGAAAAACACTAAGGTTATGTATTGTACAGTTTAAATTTCACGTTTGAAACCTCAGCGGAAGTAATTAAGTTTGAAATGTCCATATGTTTTTTTTTAAAAAAACAATCTATTAGCTAAAACTTAGATATTTTAAACTATGTACTGTAAAAATTTTAAAACATTTGTCCAGTATTCATAATTAATTTTATTAAGGTTTGGTCTCAATTTTTTAAAATAGATTGCTTCAAGAATTTTTATGTTTATTATTTTCATGAAATTGTATATATATATATTCTTAACAAGAATTGGAAGAAATTGCGAATATGAACAGACATGCTATTGTAAGTATATATATATATATATATATATATATATATATATATATATATATATATATATATATATATATATATATATATATATATATATATATATATATATATATATATATATATATATATATATACTTAATAGCATGTCTGTCCATATTCGCAATTCTTCCAATTTTGTTGAGAATATATATGTATATATTGTATGTATATGTTGAGAATATATATGTATCTGTATATATTGTATGTCTATGTTGAGAATATATATATATATATATATATATATATATATATATATATATATTCGGAAGAAATATAGTTTTAAGATGTGCTATATTTATGGGATAAAGTGCTCAATATCAGAGATAGAGCGTATGTAAATATAAAAAGTGAACATTGAAGTCAACACTCAGAGGCGACAGACTGTTTCATAAAAAAGTCTAGAGCTGAATTGCATATATTTGTGTTGGGTTATCACTACTAATTCTGTAATCAATGAAAATTCATTGATTACAGAATTAGTTGTGATAACCCCAACATAAATATATGCATTTTGGCTCTAGACATGTTTTATAGTAAACCAAAAATAACGTTCCCAATTACTACTAAAAATATCACAAGAATTTTACCTACCCCAACGTATTACTATCCCCTCTTTCCACCTTTCCTCCACTACCTCTCACTCTTAGGGCGCTTGTGAGCTGATGTGCCTAAACTTTTGGACCGGTTTTTATCGGCAAGAAAATATCTCCGCAGACCAATCATCATTCAACACCTCACCCATCCTTCACCAAACTGCTATCAACAAGCACTATTGTTTCACTCCGTCACTTTTTTGCTTCTCAAACAAATGGAAAAAGGAAGTGACGTTTCACATACGGCTTGCCCACAAACAGAATTGTTCATAATCATTTTTGGTTCTCTCCAGTCGAGATGCAATTGAAATGCACCGAAACAAAGTTGCATCTTTGTAGTGAGTAAACTGTTTTTGCCTATATGATAAAATTATAATATATAATCGTACTAGATTTTTTAAGAATGGTATGAATTTATCTCTTCTCCTCCTAACTATGTGTTACCTTCCGTGTAGGTTTAAAATTGGCGCTTGATCCTTTGGAACATCTCCAGTAGAAAGTTTGCATGCAGAAGTAAAAGAACCTTCCCCAAATCTTAGTACTATATAAAACTGAAAACATGCCTAGTAATTGTGCATTCAATATCACATTCGATCCTATACACGGAAAACACTTCCCAAAAAAGAAAAAGCTATAAAAAAAAACTTTTGACTCTGTATGGAACCCGAAGAAGCAAAAAATATACCATTTTGGACCATGAGAATACCAGAAATAAATGCAACCGTCATAAAACAAGAACACATCCACTTATATTCCAGGATGAATAAGAAAAAAATCAAAACCGATTATCACAGACTCTCATACATCTTCACGGCTGGATAAAAATATAAAAATGAAACAGAATGTGCAGCAGTGTAAAACAAAAAATTAAAAAGAAATATCTACCAAAAGAAACTTCAATCTTCAATGCAGATATTTATGTAGCAAACCTAGCATTTTTTAGAAACAAAAATAAAAAAAATGTAATATTCTCTGACACCCTATCAGTTATAACAGCATTAAAAAAAACAACAAAAAAAAACAAACTTTATAGCCCACTGCTGGTGAAATTTCTGTGAAGGCTTGATTCCTTATCCAACAGTAGAGGAAATAGTGCTATGCTGGATGCCAAACCAGATAGAAATTAGAGGGAATGTACAAGCAAATTCTGCCACAAAGTCTGTCCAAAAAGAGAGCTCTGATAACAATTTTAAGATTCCTTATACGGACCTGAAAAGCAAAATAAATTGTTTCCTTCAACAGAAATGGCAAAAGTGCTGGGCAGATAACGCAAATAATCTTCTCGGTTAATCCTAAGTGAATAGAAACAAATGTATAGAGAAAGAAGACAATACAAATATTTCTAACTCGAATACACATAAGCGACACATACCTCACACATTTATACTTGCCGAAGAATGAAGATCAACCAACATATAAAATATGCCAAATTGCAATCTCGGTGAAAAGCCATTTTAATTAAATGTACTTATTTATCCACTGTAAGACACAAATACTACAAGGAAACTAACACGAGAAAAATGTTTAGAAATACTGAATTTGTCACCATAATGTCATACCCTAAAGAAATAGGTTTAAAACATATAACACCTACAATAGAGCATGTACAAAGTATATACATCCTCG
Organism: Acanthosepion pharaonis; assembly: GCA_903632075.3. Taxonomy (NCBI): domain Eukaryota; kingdom Metazoa; phylum Mollusca; class Cephalopoda; order Sepiida; family Sepiidae; genus Acanthosepion; species Acanthosepion pharaonis. The sequence goes on along the minus strand of CAHIKZ030001118.1, from coordinate 333,670 downwards.
GTAAGACGATAAACTACATCTAACAGCAAGGCCTCTGATTTTTTCAGGTTTTGAGGAGCATGGAATCACCTCTTAATTGCTGGTGTTCCCAGGTCCACCCTGACCCGGGGTGGTAACACCTGTTAGGGTCCCAGCTATGGGCAAATAGTTAACTCCCAAACTGGAGTAAAAACATTATGAAAGTGTAAAAATAGGTTTTGATACCAGTAATACGTTTTTTTGTAAAAAGAATTATTGCCAGCAATCCATTTTTGGAAAAAAAAACAAAAAAACAATAATATTATCAGCAATACACTTTTGAAAAAAAATATTACCTGCAATAAAGATTTTGTCAGCATTAAATAACCCATTCAGGTTGATATGGCATAAAACAAGCCAAGCCAAACCAAATAAAATATATATCTATAAAACTTTTGCTATAAAAGTATAAAATTATGTATAAAATATCTGTAGTTGAAAACATAAAATTACATACAAAATATTTATATTTTGGCATTAAATAACCTACAGAGGTTGATATGCCGCTAACCTAAAACAACCAAACTAAACCTAGCTATAGGTTAATTTAACAGTGTAAACTGAGCTCTCTAGAATTAGGTGGTAGTCAGTCGAGGGGAAGGCCAATTCCGAAGGCAACGGGAAATAATTCCACTATCTTCGCCTAAAATTTAATTCTTAAGTAAAGGGATTTGTGGAGAGTTATAATCGCCTACGTCCTGAAGGGAAATGGTATCAAAAATTACTTCAACGTGTCACATCCTTATTTTTTTATCAAATAAAATTGATGCGTTAAGCTCGTTTAAAACAATGAAACGTAAACTTAAGAATTTTCTTTGAAGTTTTATTACATTTAATAAACACAGCCGTCTTTGTAAAATTTAAAATCTATCACCGCTTTGATCATTTTCCATAGTGCTTAGACCACATTTTTTTTTAAGGAAATTGAATTTTTCAAACAATGTAGTGTTTGTAAAAACTTTATTTGTTTCGATTTTTTACCAAATAAATCAAATTTATATTGAATTTTAAGAAAATATTTGATTAGTTGAATTATTCAATCTGTCCATAACTTCATGTTCTCTGAAGCTGTAAGTAATGTTTGTTTCTGACTATCTTCGCCAATCCCTGTTCTGCCAAACATTTACACAAGCTCCTTAAGTAAGTTATGTGTTGATTTACTGTATCCATTCAATGTCCTTCTTATTTTAAGTATGAGTATCTTTTTTGTTTCCATTTTCACTGAAACTACCTCGTTAATCACATGTTCAGTCCATCTCAGCATCTTTCTGTAGAACCACATTTCTTTTTCTTCAAGTCTCTTCTTCATCTGTGATGACTTTGCCGAATATTCACTGCCATATAGAAAGATCGATGTTACATCACAGTTCAGTTCTCTTTTCCTTGTTTCTAACCAAATTTTCCTATTTCTTAATACTTTACTTATCTTCTGGAATGCAACTTTCGCTATCCCAATGCGTCTTCGGATTTCGATGTCACATTTTCTGTCCTTTGTTAAAACACTTCCTAGATATTTAAATTGTTGGTACTTTGATTGTATTTACAATCTTTAGCATCTACAATCTTTGGTATCTCTAATATGTATGTTATACTGTTCCTTTTGTGAGCAACTATGCATTCTGTCTTCTTGGAATTGATGTTTAGTCATCAGCAATCTGATAAAAAAAATAAAAGTTGTATGCTTATATTCGGTATAAGACCTCTAAGATTTGCTTACTTAGATTTGCAACTAAAGTTATTTAGCTGTGAACGAACATACTAGAGACAAGGAAATTGATTGCACAACTCTCAGACACGTCATCTTTCAAGTAATCATTTCTCTTGAACAAAACAAGTAATAAATGCAAAATAAACAAATAAAAATTTGCCTAAAACACTCATTTACATGAATCTGACATCTAGCTCTTAATAGGAAATATTAATCTAGAGTTTGCCAATCCAATGTAACTTTGAATTTGTGTCGCTTTTTCCCGTTTTTGTTAAAACACTTCCTAGATATATAAATTGTACTTTCTTGATTTTCGTGCCACCAATTTTTAGTTCATATTTTAGACTGTTATGCATTCCTATGATTACATTTCTAAACACCAGTTTTTCATGTATATTCTGTACAATCATGTAACCTTTATTTGAGTATAACACAATATACAACTTTCTTTATACATATACATGTGCGCATTTGTATGCAAGTCTTTATTTATTTCCCCGTTTTTATGTAGATCACTCTATAACAATTGCTCGTGGGTCATAAAAATTCAGATCTGGTCGCATTATTTGAGGAATAAAATCCCACGGTGATATGTTATTGCGTGAGCTTGACATATAAACACATTACAAGAAACGTTTGTTTTCTAACCTGGACATCAGATCCATTTGTTTCTTTTTTTTCTTGTCTATCTTCCTCCTATATTTCCCTGTTTCTCTTTTTCATTCACCGCTTTCAATCACGCTTATATAAACTTATACAGACCAGCAAACCTGCTCTGCATATTCTCCCTCCCACTCAGAAACATTCTTGTAGATATTTGCATCATGGATTAACAGAATTCAGACTTGGTATGGGTTTTCAATTTAGAGAAAACGTGTTTTTCACGTTTGCTCTAAATTGAAAACCCATATTTATGCTAAATTTCAACCAGACTCATATAAACAGTTGATATGAGATGTATTCATCGAGCTCACAAGTTGCAAACTATTTACTAATATTTACTAGTATTTAATATTTACTAATATTGTATATCCGATTGTTACTGTCTGAACTATTATATTTCACTGTACCAAACTAAAATAAATTTAATAAATATGTTGCAGACTAATAGTTCAATGATCATAGTCCATTATCAAATTAAATTATCTCATTAAACAATGTTTAAACACGATTATCATGGATATTAGGTATGTATTGTCATTAAGACTTAATATATTGTCTTCTCTAAACACTATAAATTTGAAATTAAGAAAATCTAAAAGAAGAGTATGTAAAATTTACGGTAAAATTAACCGTTTTCATACAGGTAACATTTGGCATTCATTGGCCGAATGTTGCTGTCTGTGGAAATCTATAAAATCTTTCTCTCTAAACAGTTTATCAGGAAATTAAACTTTTCAAGCCCATATTATCACTCTTTCTGGTATTGATGAGGGTTTCCTTCTAAAATTTTGTTGATACTTAACATCTTGATTATATGATTATTTTTATTTGTTACCAGAACAAAATATTATTTACTACCATATAAGCTGCCCCTGGGGTGGACTTTAGGCTAGATCCTGCGGAGAGCTTTTGGGCCTTCAGCCTTTTATCCTCAGCGTCCTATATACGTAAAATCATAAGAATTTAGAAATAATAAAATTATTTTAACTTTATTCGACATCTTAATTCGGCATAATCTTTCTTCGTATACGCAACCTGTCTCCGTAGTTTGTTTACATTTATTTTGCACACAATTTTTCTTTTCATTTAAAATCACCATTTTTTATGATCACTTCACAGAAAGTTACTCTCAATTCGCGAACTCGAATTATGTAATATTTTGAATATGTTACAGTACGCGTGTTAGAAAAAGGAAAAATCATATGAGCCACATACTGTGCCCTGCTTAAGTTTTAATTACGGTTCAAGTAGACGATATCAATTGCAACTGCGACGAAAAGCGAAATTAAAGTTAAACATCTTATCAAAAAATGTTTTTTTTAAACCTTTCACTCTGTTCGATATTTAAATTTTAAATGGGTTATTTATTTAATTTTTAATCGCGTGTAACTACAGTAGTTAATACCTATTACTTCAGGTTTTTTATGATTCACCGAGATCGAAAAACGGACTGACAGACAGACGGACATTACATTTTATTATTATAGATGTTACTGCAGTTGAAAGTGTGCAAATGATTAGCGTTTTCTTATTTGGTAAAACTCTTTTGTGACTGTATAGGTTCTGATGACAGATCATCTTAAGATTTTTTTAAGCCATTGATCTAAACATATGGTTGCATTACAAGCCATAATTGGAACGTGTGGCACCGAGTTTCAAATGCAGTCTGGTTCATTATATTCACACGCGCAAGTATCATTGAGAAAGGTATAAATCTACCTTTTATCCCTCCAGCTATGGGTTAATTAGTAAGACTTTTATCCCTTTTACCTCCACTACACTAAGCGCTAGAACCTCGGTTGAAAACCGGTCCAAGAGAAGGAAAAACGTTTAATTTCAGAATGTGAAGAGGGCATCGGCAAGTCACAGTATGATTTTTAATTAGTCACGTATAATTACGCAATGGTTTTGTGGAGAGCCATGATCGACAACCGCATCAAGTAATATATTTTAATTAAAAAAAGAATTGCAGTTACGTAAGAAATTTCTGTAATTATCTGTAATATCAGCTAGACCTTCGGCTCCCTCGTCCATAGCTTTGGTTCCCGTGCCCTCAGGACTAATGAGGACCGGCTAGCCGAACATCTTCTGCATCATCGCTCGGCATTATGTTTGCTAGCTCGTTCACGCCCTGCAACGATCTGATGACCACTCTACCAGAGTCATCTACCATTTAGAACCTTCATCTGAAAACTGGAAGTGACCTAGCGGAACTCCACGCAGCCGCTGGAAGAATGTCGTCCTCCAAAACTTCCATCTGATTAATCTGGCGCTGAAGAATGTTCCATCGCTCTGCCAAGACTGTGAGATCTTGAGGGGCGAGGTGACTTTCGTGGGGGCTCAACGCCTTCATAAGATTTAGCAGCAGTAAGTAAGAAATAGAGTCCGTTTATTTTATCTCCCCCCATTAATGCATTAATTCACATGTACGGGTTGCGATGGGTAAATTGTCGTCATTTTATATTTTTAATTTAGCTAGTGCGCGTTGCTTGTTTTAGTCGGATGTACACTATAGTAGAGTCAGTTGGGCACCGTCTGTGAGAAAAAGAGCACTATGACGCCATTTACACCGCCAGAAATTTGGATACAGCATGTTCTACTGCTTGACATTCGTACGAACATTTCAGAGTGTTTGAATGTCAATCTGAGAACAGTGCAAAGGATTCGGAAAGAGTTGTATGAGTCTAATGGTGATTACGAAGGTGTTTAAGATTGATACTAGTGATTGCGACATTATGACTCCATTCATCTTCCCACAGGCCTCAGACTCAACACGAAGGCCTACAACAAGTGCCTTGAAGAAGTACTTCTGCTCTGCATCAAGAGGGTGGTTGCTAGAAGACTCTATGTCTGACAACAGGACTCTGCACTATGTCATACAAGCAGGAGAATACAGTCATGACTGTCAGATAATTTCTACGACCACATCACCCCTTACATCTGGCCACTTAACTCCCCAGACTGCAACCCACTTGATCATTATGTGTGTGAGGCACAGTTGAGCAAGAGACCATAAAAACTCCTTGTAACACCTAAGATGAAGTGAAGGCAAGGATTATGGAAGCATTCACCAACTTAAACAAGGAGACTGCCCAGAAGAGTTGCAGGAGATTCTGGAGTCATCTGGAGATCATGGGTTGAAATCAATGGAGATTTTATTTAGTATTTCAAGAGATTTTTGTTTAATTTTGATAAATACATCTGTTAAAATGAGATGTCAGTGTTATTTTCATTTCTGAATAATTTAAGCGACAATTTAACCCTTGCACCCTGTATAATCAAGGAAGTAGAAATGTTAAAGATTGTCTTTTACCAGACTATTTTTAGGTTTAATTATTATAGGTAATTTATGTAAAGAAATAAATCCCTTCGTTTGTATTACTTCCGTGAAGACGATTCTGATCTTTTCCAATTCCAACGGATAAGTGTTACAAGCTGTAGTGAATGTACTGAACGTGTAGAATGTGTAATCAGTAGCTTTGTAGGAAATAAAAAACGTAAAACTTACTTGTTTAGACGTTTTGCTAAAATAGATTGAAGAATAGGGTGTTATTGTCAGAGGTAGAAAGTGCATTTGTTAAGGTTTATTCAGAAAAAAAAAGGAAATAGCGAACAGATTATGGAAACTGCTTTGCGCCAAATAAATTGAAATTAAAAACGCTAGGACAAAAAAGCAAGTGAGATAAATTAAAAGAAGTTGCAAGCAGATAATGGAACCTGTCTTTGTTATTTACTATTTCAAAATAGATTTACACATCAGGTGGTTTTGTGAATATGAAAAACGGAACGAGAGGGTACAATGTTACCTGAATGTATATATATATATATATATATAAGCAAGTGTAAATGGATATAAATCCGACAGAATGAAGAAATTTTGAAAAAACAAACAAAATCCTTAAATGTAGTTAAAATTTTAACTACATTTAAGGATTTTTGTTTGTTTTTCAAAAATTCTTCATATATATATATATATATATATATATATATATATATATATATAAACACACATCACGTATGCACGTGCAAAATGAATTAAGACCACAAGAATTTATCACCTTGAAAATCTTTGCAAGGATATAATTTTCTTCTGTCTTCCTAAAGTATGTGTCAAATAGATAGATATATATGAACAGACTAAGATAGATAGATGGATAGATAGATAGCTTCCCAGGTTTATTTCAAATGTTTTCTCTGTTTAGTGTCGAATACAATTGATCTTTGGTGGTATTTTATTATTTTTAGATGATCATTTGAATTTTAATACATTCCTTTGCTAAGGAAATGGCCTTATCTAATATAGATTCAACGATCATTACATAGAAATATTTAATATCAAGCTGGGTGAATACTTAGTTACGCATATATTTTCATGTGTTTAAACCTAAATTTCTTCAAAGCGTAATATTACCTAGTTTTCTAGCGTAATATTACCTAGTTTTCCAAGATCGTCTTTTCGTGGATATATAAGTGTTGTGGTAGGATCCACCTAATTTGCATAGTGGAGTACCGACCATATAAATATGGTTGGTACCGGGAAGAGAGTAAGGAATCAAGAGATTCAACCAGAGACTCTGCCCGACTGCGACTCAGTCAACACATTCTCCAGGAACGGTCTTACCAGGAATATACAAAAAACTATATGTAAATATTGTGTACATTTTCTTGTTTCAATACATTTTGTTCTAAGTACATTTTGTGTTGCATTATTATTCCATGCATTAGTCAAGTTTCAACAATAAGTCTGAATGTTAGGTTAGCTCTGAAATCTTCATTGTGGTCTTTTAGCGTGATAAATGTCAGTGATTTAGCTCGGCAGCTTATGCGATCACCTCGGGTGATTTGTTTGTGTGATTCCTTTCAGTTCAAGGCCAGTGTTATTTTTCTGTTTTTCTCTGCATGTTTTGGTTATATTTTCCGTAACTTGTTTTCTTCTCAGGGTTTTAACTTATATATCTTTCTACTGGAATTAGTCTTATGAAATATTATCCATCTGATTATATTTATTACGTCCTTTCTAAAATTATATAGTCCCTTGTATTGTGATGGGAATTATATTAAATCCGTTTCAAAATTATAGAGTTCTTTGTGTTGTGATGGACATTATAGTAGATCCTTCTCAAACTTATATAGTTACTTGTGCTGTGGGAATTATATTTAGTCTTCTTAAAATTACATAATCCCTTGTGTTGTGATGGGCATCATATTAGATCCTTCTCAAACTTATATAGTTACTTGTGTTGTGGGCATTATATTCAGTCTTCTCAAAATTATATAATTCCTTGTGTTGTGATGGGCATTATATTAGACCCTTCTCAAAATTATATAGTTACTTGTGTTGTGATGGATATTTTTTGTTTTGAATTGTGGTTTGCCATTTTTAATTTTTTTTTTGTTACTTTGTTTTTGTTAATTTCTAATTTAAGAAGTGCATTTTCCTATCATTCTTTTTATAAGAGTTTGTATTTTTCTACTAATTTTAGTTTATATAGTAGTGTTTGGAAAACAGGTATGTTTTTTAGGAAGAATTTTTTCATGTCTCTTGATTAATGTAAATAAAGCGTAGAGGAGTAAGTATAAATGTATTGATTAAAATTTGCCACATTTATAAGGGTAGAACGCTTAAAATTAGAAATAGAGATTTTGCAAATATATTCAGTGTGGAGATAAGAATCAACACTGAGTGGTGACTAGCAGTATCATACCATAAAAGATCCTTCGACCAAGATACATCGAGATGTGAAAATTAGTCACCACGTAGAATCGATTCCTATCTTCATTCTGTTTATATCTCTATTGAGCACTCTTCCTTTATAAATATAGCAAACTTTAAACAACACAAGCACACACGCACACAAACACACAGATATATATGAATTAAATTTCCAATCAATAGTGTCCGTCTATAACTAACAGTTTCATGTGTTTGCACATAGTAAACAGCTGTGTATGAAAATGAGCACACTTTATACCCCTCAGGCAAGTCTAAGATATTAAAAGTATAGTTGAGGCATGCAAACCATGTACACACCAAACGAACTCATCGAGTAGAAGGAGAAAAATGTCCATCCTGCCAATACAAGATAAAAAAAAAAATACTGTAAATTAACAATTATTTTACAAAACATATATATATATATATCTGTGTGTGTGTGTTTGTGTGTGTGTTTGTGTGTGCAAATATGTAGAAAATAAAAAAGAACTCGTTACGTAAATAAGTTCTTTAGCATTTTTGTTTTTATTTTTAAAAAACAGTGTTCGATACAAAAGTAGAGCATAAATTATAATTATTTTTAAAAATATGATTCCTTCGCAAAGGAATCATAATTATATATATATATATATATATATATATATATATATATATATATATATATATATATATATATAATATATATATATAAATATACACATACATATGCAATCATATATCTAAAATATATAAATATATACATACATACATACATACATACATACACATACATATATATATATATTTGTAAAAAAAATTCCAAGAGGATAAAATCCAGGTAGAACTCAATGTCCAGGACAAAGTAAGGATATAATAAAAAAAGGTTTAAAATACTAATATTCCATGGTCATAATTTATTCCATTGAATCGTAAATACGATCCAATTCATCAGACCTACAAATTCAAAAAGAAAACAGAAAAAACAACTCCTGGAATAAAAAATAAAATTTAGCGAGAGTGTATGTATGAGAGTGTGGGAGTTAGAGTAAATTAAAGCTATAGGGAGGGGTAAGAGACGAAAGGAGAACAGGAAGGTCTAAAGATGAAGGGGGATTGAAATTTAACAGTGAGAAGTTTTAAAGAGGGGAGTCAAAGACGGTTTAAGTGAGAGAAATATGAATATTCACGGTTGTCTAAAATATATTAAAGATATACAGAAAAAGATACATTTTGTAGTGACATACACACACAATAGACGATTTAATCTTAAAGATCAGAACATGAGAGAGGGAGAGGAAAAGAAAAAAAGGGGTGGGGGGAACTAAAACCGAAGGGCATTTATAAAATGGCCGCTGTGTAATCAAGAAAATTTGACAGAAGTAATATCGACTAAAGGTTACAAATCAAATATAAACATATACATATATATATATATATATATATATATATGAAACAACAAAAAACAATGATTATCTAATCTAACAAGGACCTATGTTTCTATGTTCAAAAACACATGCGTATACGCACATACACAACAACATATTTATATTTAGACGTACATATATATATATATATATATATTCTGTTTATACGTTATTTTTATATATATTTGAGTCTATAAAATAACGTATAAACAGAATATATATATATATACATTCTGTATATATATATATTCTATATATATATATATATATATATATATATATATATATATATTTTGTTTATACGTTATTTTTATTTTTTATATATATATATATATATATATATATATATATATATATATATGTTTATACGTTATTTTTATAGATACAAATATATATAGACACACATCACGAAAATTGCTATGCGACGATAACGGTCGAGGAATAGCAGACGCAGATCGTAAGTTCAAGATGCGATTCTATGATGTCATACCACGCGAGAGACCGAAGCATTACAACAGAAACAATGTCTAGTGTATTGTGACTAGTTTTGAAATTTTGTTAGCAATCTTCTATGTCAAAATAACAAAATATCTTTGACAGTGGATATCTTTATTTCATGTCTGTATAACCACTCTGAGGATGGCTCACGTGAGACGAAAGCCTAGGACCACCTTAATATATTCAAATGTTGGACAATTTTTGTCTTTATTTTCACCAGAAATTAAAGCAAACATTTGATCATTAGAACAGCTCATGATCAGACATAATAGACATTCATATAAAATTATATATATATATATATATATATATATATATATATATATATATATATATATATATATATATATATTCATTCATTCCAAAGTAATGTGGAATCTATCAGACAATATGGAAAAATTAGTTTTACATGTTTGGTTAACGATGTTTAAACATATGAAGTTTACGTATGAGATCCTAATAAGCGATGTACGTAGGACCATGCTCAGACAAATCAGTGAATTCTAAGATAAAATCGGGACCTTAAACCTAACACGAGATATGCATATTAGTGTCATTATTCATAATAATAGATGTGCTTAGAATCTTACCAATAAAGACTGAGAATTGTAGGATGAAATCATTAACTAAAGAAGCTATATTATTTAGTTTAAGATATGTTCTGCTGATATTTGAGACAGAGACATACCGAAACAAAAAACGTACAACAAAGAAACTCTAAAACTTAGACTTGGTATTTATTGTACGTTTTGAGATAATTGAACAATAACGAAACAAAAGAATTTTCGAATCTCACGAAGATTAAATCTGTCCTTTTAATACTTGACAAATGTTCTACTGTTCGAAAATACTTGAGGTGATATGCAAGTAATTGGAATTTCGAAGAAACATTCTCAATCACATTTTTCTTAATCTTAGCTAGTAATTTTTTTATGTTGCCATTTAATTTTTCGTCTTTTTTATGCTAATTTACTTGCGCAGTCACTCTACGCCAGGTAGTAAAAAGTGCAACTGAAAATTAAACAATAAAATTCCCCCTGAGGAGCGGATAAACATCTCCTTTGCCTCAGAATAGTATTGATGTAACCAAACGTTTCAACCGTAGGTGCCGTCCAGGCTTCATTAGGTGCTTTCAGGTAATTTTCAACAAAACCTTTTATTTAATCTGCGGGATTAGATTGTTCGCACTTCGCTTGATGCCTAAAGATATATCTCGTTTAGTTCTTTATACAGCTCAATTATGGATCACTCTTTTCATACTAGCCGACTCAGGGATCGAACTTGAAATTGCTTAATCACCAAATTAATTAAATAATATTTTAATCCACACGGTTTTTGTCCCATAACTAATGCAAATGGGAATAAATCTTTACCTCAATTTTTTAATCATTTCACCCAAAGTAAGGCGATAATGCTACTAAGATGCAACTGGAAGTGAAAAAGAATAGGAAGTTTTTAGAAAGAATCAGAAACCCAATCCTAAACAAAGATAAACATCTACTGTTGCAAAAACGAGGAAGGAGTGTGAACCGGACGATAGGCGAACCTGCTAACACTTCTTTCTATGTATTTTGAGAGGAAGTAGAGGTTTATCTTTTGTTTCTTGTTTGTGATTGGAGTTCCGGTTTCTTTTTAAGTCTTCTCTTTCACCCCCAGTAGCCCCTTGCGTCGTAGTTGCATTATTGCCTTGCTTGGGTGAAATGATAAAAAAAAAAAAAAAAACATTTATGAGATAAGGAGTTATCATTATTTATGGGACAATAGCCTTGTTGACTTCATACAGTACAATTATAGATCTTCAGACTTGATGTTGGTTTCGAGTTAAAGCGAATGAAGCACGTGGGTCTTGGCGAAGCTCACACTTCTTCGAAACTTGTGGACTGGCGCTACACAATCACAAATAAAGATCTGTACCAAATGACAGGAAATGCGTCACTCTAGGACTTTCAATAGCAGCAACAACTAAAATGGGTACCACGTGTAATTCGAAGAAAAAAATAATGACTTAAACATAATGTTTACGTTCCACACTATTTCAAACAAAAGGTTAGGAAGGAAACTCCTATCAATACTGGAAAAGTGATAACAACTACTGGACTTGAGATACGTATTTTTCTGAAAAATTGTTTTAAGAGAAATATTTTATAAATTTCAACCGACAACGCTACTTGCGATTCGGTCAGTGAATGAGGAAACAGTTAATATTACCTTTACTGATTTGTAATCTGAAGATAGAAACTTGATTTATTGATTGAAGGCATATCAACACCTTATGGGTCATTTAACATCGTCATTTAATTTTCTTGAGAGCTTTCAAATTTTTTAATATTACGGTAAATATGTATTATTGGTAATTTTACTATAAAAATGTATTGTTGCTATTTTTTTTTTATAAAAAAAATGTATTCCTGATATTTTTACTATAAATATGTATTTTTATACTTTTATAAAGTTTTGTTTTTGTTTGGGGGTTCACTATTTGCCCATCACTAACAGATACAACCGCCCCCAGTTAGGGGGGATCAGGGAACAACAACAACAATTAAGAGGTGGTTCCACCTCCAGAAAAGATCCAATCTCCCGATCAGAGATCTTGCTGCCGGATGCAATTTATCGTCATACCCAGGAATAAAGATATAAACTTAATCTTTATAAAATCCTGAGCCTGAATATTTTTTTAAAAAATTGTTCAAGCCAAACAAGGTGATAATGCCACTAATACACAAGGGGTTACTGGGGTTGAAAAAGAATGAAAAAAACTTTAGAAGGAAATATAAGAAGCGACTATATAAAATCTAAAATAGATAAGGAAATGACAAATATAGATTATTAAATATAGGGATATGAGATATTAAGCCATAAAATAAGTGGTTGTAGAAAGAATGTATAAGCCGAAACATCGTCTTAACAAAAACAACTAAACAAAGAAGTTTTTCCAACACCTAAACAATATTAGATATTTCGTATCACGATAAACGGTATTTTTAGTGAGTTTGAATTGACATCAACCGATCTACAGGTGTACTAGTTCTACTAAAAAAAATGTGCTTTACGACAGGAATCGGACTAGTATTGTCCTTTCCCACAAGGGAAGCCATTTCTTTTACACAAAGTGTTCCCTACCAATTAGGAATCGACAAACATTCAAGAAAGGTTAGGCAGGGACGTTAGAATTATAGATTTGAAGTAAACTTTAGAAGGTACTGGAAACCCAATCCTAAACAGGAAACAAGGGATAGACAACTACTCATGTTCAAAAGATCGGGGAGGAGTGTGAACCGGACGATAGGCGAACCTATCAACTCCTATTGAAAGAAAAAAGTAAGCAATAAATAAAATTTCAGAGCTTAGGCGTAGATGTTAGAAGTATAGAGTTGAAGTAGACTTTAGAAGGAACCAGAAACCCACTTTTAAGCAGGAAATAAGGGATAGACTTGTAATCTTGTTCGGAAGACCGAGAGGAGTATGAATCGGGCGATAGGCGAACCTCTGTACTCTTATTGAGAAGAGAAAAAAGAGAAAGAAATAGTAAATCAAATTTCAGAGTTTAGAAGTTAGAAGTATAAAGTTGAAGTAGACTTGAGGAGGAACTGGAAACCCAATCCTAAACATGAAACAAGGGATAAACCTTTACTCCTGTTCGTAAGACCGGTAAGGTGTATGGCCCGGGCGCTAGGCGAACCTAATTGTAGAATTAGCCGGTGAACGAAGAGGAAATTTAAAAATACTGAAACAAGATGACAAAAACTGTAACTAAAGAAACTATATTGCCATTTCAGGATCAAACTTGACGTAAATGCTAACAATAGAATATAAAGAATCGCTATAAAGACTGTTCTGCCAATTAGGATACGACAAACAGTTGTCATAAATAAGAATGAATTATCTACTTAAGAAATGCTACTCACTCGTTGATAACTTTCGAAGATTATATTTACTTGCTTTATTTTCGAACCCGAGAAATAACCAAATTAATTTTAAAGCAATTAATGATTTTTTTAATCAGATATTATTACCATAAATGTTACATTTTTGTCGGCACACGTGTCTGAGTAGACATCTCTGATTTTAACTAATTAAATTAATGTTTTAAATTAATGTAATTAGTTTTCTTTCCTTGGACTTCTCGGTCTGTAAGTCGGTAGATATCGCAATAAATATAACGTTTATGAAAGAAATCTCTTAATTAAAAATACAGTATAACTTTTTTTTAATCATTTCGACTCAAGCAAGGCGATAATGTCACTAAGATAGAGAATGAAAAGACATTAGTTAGGGGAAAGGACAATAACAGAACAGGTTGAATAAGTTAGAAGATGGTGATTGAGGCTGCATTTAGTTTTTTGAAAATTGTATGTTGCGCGGAAGCAAGAAACCGAGTTCCACAATCGAGATGTACGAGAAAAGAAATTATTAGAAGAGAACGTACGGTTAGATTTAGCGATTATAACAATAAAACGATGAGAGCTAATAGCTCAATTAGTAGTCACGCGATCGAGGCATCAAAGAGGAGAGCTTATTAGAAAATTTACGTATAAAAAAATTACCATGAAAATATATGTAGAAAAAAATTACCATGGAAATATATGTAGAAAAAAAATTACCATGAAAATATATGTAGAAAAAAAATTACCATGAAAATATATGTAGAAAAAAATTACCATGAAAATATATGTAGAAAAAGCAGAGTGGTAAAACACGTCAAAGCGATGGAAAAGCGACTGAAGTCGAAACCGATTAAATTAGCAACCCTTCTTTGGATTTTGTCGATAAGCTCAAGATATATAACAGGAGTAACAGACCAGATATGGCAGAAATATTGAATGCACAGAAAAATGGTAGATTTATAAATGTGTAAAATAAATTCTGGTAGGAATGACTGAGTGAACCAACTTTCCTAGCAGTAAACCTGACAATCGATTCAGTATAATCATTCCAATTCATGTCAGTGGAAAAGGGATACCAATAAGACACAATGATTTAATCTACTGGAGGTTAGCATCAGCCGTGCTGATATAAGGCCAAACAGTTCTATATGGTTATTAAAAGACAGCAGTTTCGTTACAAGCCATTCATTACCCTAATTAACATATAATAAATTTTCTTAAAAGTATAGAAAATATAATATTTGAAAGGCTGATGTAAAATAATATAGAAATTAATGTAAAAATGCAAAATAATAAAAATAAATATGTGAACAATGCGGGTAAGTCATATTGAGTTTTGTCGTTATAACATTACATCGACAGGATATATAGATATCGGCACCACTCGATTAATGCGTTTTCGATTAGTGCGCTAAAGTTTTTGTATCACAAAGTTCGATTAGTGTATATATAATTAGTGCTGCAAAACATTCTTCAGTTTAACCATCGTGATTGAAAATTATAATGTATTTCAATTGACGCCAAGAGCGACAGTCCTATTCAACTCAGACGTTGGACAGTCCACAGTCTCAATTGAATAAGACTAATGCTGTCGGCGTCAGTTGAAATTGACTATACTCATGAGGTAATTTTTGATTTTTCTGTTGTGTAATTTATATGCTCTGTTATAATAAATACATTGATCTCATTTTGTGGATCAGTTTTAAATATTTTATATCATTAGGATCCACTTCCATTATATAACAACGGATTTATTACCTGTACTATATATATATATATATATATATATATATATATATATATATATATATATATATATTAGTAGTTAATATATATATATATATATATTAGTAGTTAATATACATACACATATGTGCACATATATCTAAAACACACAAATATATATACAAACGTATATACACACACATATATATATGTGTGTGTGTGTGTGTGTAAAATAATTCCAAGAGGATAGAATCCAGGTAGAACTCAATGTCCAGGACAGAGTAAGGATATAATAAAAAGGCTTAAACACTAATATTCCATGGTCATAATTTATTCCATTGGAATCGTAAATACGATCCAATTCATCAGACCTACAAATTCAAAAAGAAAACAGATAAAACAACTCCGAGAATAAAAAATAAAATTTAGTGAGAGTGTAAGTATGAGAGTGTGGGACGTATGCGAGAGTAAATGAAAGCTATTGAGTGCGATGGGTAAATTATCGTTTTTATATTTTTAATTTGGCGCATGCTCGATGTTTGTTTTTAATTTTGTCGCCTGCACAGTATATTAGGGTCAGATGGACACCGTCTCAGAGAAAAAAAAAAAAGCAACATGACATAATTCACTCCGCCAGATATTTGGAAACGGCATACAATACTGCTTGACATTCGCGCCGGGAGAGTGATTGGGTGTCAATCTGAGAACAGTGCAGAGGATTCGAAAAGAGTTGAATGAGTCTAATGGTGAGTACGAAGGTGTTTGGAGTGATCACTAGCGATGGCGACGTTATGCCTCAATTCATCTTCCCTTAGGGTCTCAGACTCAACATGAGGGCCTACATCAAGTGACTTGAGGAGTTAGTATTACCCTTGGTCAAGAGGGTGGCTGCTGAAACACCCTATGTCTGGAAACATGACTCTGCACCATGCCACACAAGCAGAAGAACCCAGTCATGGCTGTCAGGCAATTTCTACGACCACACCCCCACTTACATCTTGCCACCTAATTCACCAGACTGCAATCTCCCTTGATTATTATGTATAGGGCGCAGTTAAGCAAGAGACCAACAGAACTCCTTGTAACATCAAAAATTAACTGAAGGCAAGGATTATAGAAGCATTCACCAACTTAACAAGGAGACCGCCCAGAAGAGATGCAGGAAGTTGTTTGGAGGCTGTGGCTGAAGCTAATGGCGATTTTATAGAATAAATAAATAAATTTACTCTTTAGTATTTCAATAAAAAGATATTTTTGTGTAATTTTGGTAAATATATCTGTTAAAATTTAAAATGAGATGTCAGTGTTATTTTCATTTTTGCGTCATTTAAGCGACAATCTATCCACCGCAACCTTTATATATATATATATATATATATATATATATATATATATATATATATATATATATATATTAATTATGATATCTGCTCTGTGCACAAACCCATAGCACATTGGCATGTAAATACTATTTGCTAAATGGAAGAATTTGTAAAAAAAAGTATTTTGTTCATTACATTCAGTGGATTTTTTTCTTCGTAATTCATTTGACATTTTTTTCAAATATATTTCTGCTTTTGTCTAAGGTTTTATTTTATTTTAATTTTCAAAGGCTTGCGCATGCTTGATCAACCATACATGACTGACATGATAGAAGCAAATGCCATGGGATACAAACCAAACGACATTGATATCTACAGTGCCAGTTGGGGACCAACCGATGATGGAATGACTGTTGACGGGCCAAGAAATTTGACAATGAGGGCTATTGTCGAAGGTGTTAATAAGGTACAGATTTTTATTTTATTTTATTCAAACAAAATAATTTTTTCTACCTTGACTTTGCATCAAAATGACTTCATATACTGCACATAAAAATATATTCCGATTAAGTAATCATTTAATCGCAAAATCTATTTAATTTGGCCAGCATGAATTTATCCAAAGTAAATTTTGGTTTGTTATTAAAGTTATAACATATTTGACATTCTTTACTAAAGGCCTGTTCATAGTGCATTACTCACTCAGAACTGGTGACCTATTTCAAATCTTGTTTCACTGGGATCGAAGATTTTTACCTTAGGTCAGCTTAAGAAATTCAAAGAGATTAAGTTTATAAGTAATTTAGCTTAAAAAGTTAATCCTTGTTATATTCATTATTTACTAAGATCTATATTACAATTAATATATAATCTAGTTAAGCTTCTGATCCATCACTTCTCACCCGGTTAACAAGGGTTGTAAAAAGGTATATGCATTTTAATCTTTGAATTAATTGTCCACGTTAAAATGGTTTTAATGAAAAAAATATTAGAATTTTGGAACAAAAATATGACTTAAAATGAACATGAAAGTAATATTTATATTTTATAGTTTAGAAATAAAGCAACTATTATCATGCTGACTTATTTTGTCATAAATATATTTTTATGCTTATAGAAGTATTTATTAAAGACATTTTTATGTTTAACGTTCTTTTTTATAGATACAAGTATTTAAGTAAATGCTCTGTTTATAATAAACAGTATTAAATAAGTATTGTATCTATAAAAAAGAACGTTAAACATAAAAATGTCTTTAATAAATAAATTGTCGGATTTTGTCCATTTCTTATTATAGAAGTATCTAGAAAAAATGAGTCTTTAAAGTACGTGGTTTAGCTGCAAGGTCAATATTAACATTCTGTACGCCTCGTTTACTATAGGTAAAAGTATCGAATTAAATTTATTGAAATTAGTTATGACATTAACTTTACATAACAAAATTCTTGTAGTATAAAATATTAATATTTCCGTTTCTTAATGTTAAACTAAAATGTAACAAACTTTTGTTTTTAATATCAGTAGGAACAAACACGCAAAACATGTGCCGTGCCACTTCAGAACTTCGGCGATCATGGCCTTCCACATGTTCATGTTATTAGGTTGGTGCAAAAATAATGACGTAATAATGTCGTTTTTTAATGTATTTTTTTAACGTCAAAAACGACATTATTACGTCATTATTTTTGCACCAACCTAATATTTGTAGCTCTTAATAAGTTTTGTCTTTTTATTTTTCACAAAACCTATTCTGCAATCCATCCGCTCAAGCCCATCAAATATGTCACGCGCTGTTTTCCTCTGTCCCTTTTTCCTTGTCTTGTGAGCATCAGATTTTCCAAGCCCTCCTTCTTTAATACGTGCCACAGAAATTTCGACTGTCTCTTCCTGATGTCAGCTATAAGTTTCCTTTTTGTTTCCATTGTCTTCCAAACATCATGGTTGCTTATATGTTCGGTCCGTGGTATCCTTAGCATCTTTCTGCAGGACCACATTTCTGTGTCTCCAGTGTTTTTGTCATTCGCTGCCATAAATTATTTGTAAAATAATTAAATTTTATCATCAATATAGTTGTTGTTATAAATAATATCATAGAGAAAAAACATTAAATTAAATTATATTAAATTAATTAATTAACATGTAACTAATAATTGGATTTTTAAATAAATGAAACATAACAAAACATTAATTTTCTTAGGAGAGACTTTGTAACATTTATAACTAGAAAGACTAGAAAAATCAGATTATTAAAGTATTTCTTTAAAACAACCGACGGTATACGGCCAAATCACGTTGAAACACCAGTTCGCGTACGATTACCGAAGTTAAGCAGCGTCGAACCAGGTCACTTCCTAAATGGGTGACCGTTTGGCTATTCTAGATGTTATAAGCTTTGGTGTGCATGGGCTGTAATGAATAACATCTTGTAATTAGAAATAGATGAGTTCCAATTCTAGTCAGGTTCGTTATATTGATTTATACCCAAATACCTTGGAAAATGTATGAATCCACCACTTCTTCGCCAACTATAGGTTAATTAGTAGGATTTATATCATTAAATCTTTATTATTTACAAAACATTCTTAAGATCTAAAAATATTTTATGACTTTAAATAACCCACAAAAGATTGATGGGCCGTAAAAACAAATTAGTAAATCAAGTAAAATTAAAATGTTACATTTCAGCATAAGAAGTGTGGTAAAAATTGAACATACTTTTTCATTTGTTAGAAATAGAAATAAAGATTACATAAAAATAAATAAAGTTGATCATTAGTTTATTTGCTTTTAAGAATAGAAATTTAATACAGAAGGATATAGAATTAACTTTAAGTAAAAAATGTTAAATTAACTTCCAAGTAACAAGACCAAGTTTCATAAATTATATCTTTAGTGAATTTTGCACAAAAAGGTTATTTCTGTAATGGAAACATAAAATAATATAGCAAATCCGAAGGAAATAAAATAAATTAATCTTATAATTAATTCAATTAAATAAGTTAAAAGTTATTCCAAACGTAAAAAACAAAAAATCCTTAAGCTACGACAACGAACTACTGGAAAATCAAATTAAAAATCTTCGATCTTAGTGGAACGAGGAGATTAGAGATAGACCTTCAGTTGTTTGCGAGAGGTGCACTATGATATGGCCTTTAGTAAAGCACGCCATTAGTTAGGGCGGGACTGTCCTAAAAAACGTTTCGCTACGATAAGTCGTTCTTTTTTCTAACTTTACAGTAACAAAAATACCCACAAATAAATAAATAAATAAATAAATTTTGATATAAATTAATTTTAAATATAATCACTTTTAGAAATATTTATATACAATTTATATTTTCTATATCTTGTAAGTAACATGCTTACTCATATATATTTAAATTATTAATTTGTTTACAGGGTCGTAACGGCAAAGGAAGTATCTATGTATGGGCCTCTGGAGATGGGGGTCCTAATGATGACTGCAACTGTGATGGATATGCTGCTAGCATGTGGACCATTTCAATCAATTCTGCAACTAACGATGGACAGACAGCAGCCTACGACGAATCATGTTCCTCTACTCTAGCCTCAACTTTTAGCAACGGCAAGGGAATGACACTTGATGCTGGCGTGGTAAGTTTCAATATTTTTCTCCGTGATGAAATCAGTTAAAACTGCACATTCTGAAATGTTCTATATATTCAGTTTTCGTGGTTGAGTGGTCTAAAGCATACCGGACCTGAAGATGGTTTCCCCTATAAAGTCGGCGCAAATTCGAACCCTGCCGGAATACAACGTTTCATTATTAAGACTCTCCAATGAAAGTTAATAAATATTGTTTAAGAAAATATGGATGCCTAAAAATAGACGTTTATCCGGTAAATATCGATCTTGAGTCCCGTAACACTTTCGAGTCGTAGAGACACCTCATGTGCAGCTGCCACAGTAGGAGTGGTGTGGCTTGGGAAAGATACCCTGACGGATCCCAAACCTCTTTTGGCTGGTTTGAATGCAGATTTTTCGTTCTCCTAGGCCGGTTGCCACCCAAGAACCTAGTCTGCTATTTAACCCTGGGGGGAGAAGATATGAATTCATACCTTTTCCAAGGGTATTAGTATGTAAGTGAATGTAATGAACGCAAGTGGAATTCGAACTCGGCTCAATCCGAACCACAAAACTGTGCTTCTAGTGAATATAATGTTTTAAATAATAAGAAAGTATATCAGATTACAAATAAAAAATCTATTAATTCCTTAGAAATTATTTCGTTTTTTTTTTTTTTTGAATATGAAAATAATTTTAGCAAGACATATGTATTTCTTAAATATGCTAACTGAAAGTTTTCTCTGGGTAAGCAGTCTAAAACACATCGAGGAAACCGTCTTTTTTCTCTCAAATTGAGTGACAGCTTGTACGAACTGGAAACAATTTAAGTAATAAGAAATATATTCAGTCGGTATATTATAAGTATTTACTAGAACTAGCTTAACTTAGACTATAGTCACAAATATAGTTTACGGGTATTATATTGATATTTACTGAATTAAGCATAGTCTGGCACTAGTATTGTGTTCTCAGTGCAAATCAAACTAATGGTTTGCATGAATACTTAGTTAACTATTTCGTTCTAATAATGATATCATGTTTACTAAGTTAAGTGTAATATGGCACAATATCATGTCAAATTAACTCTAAAAGCAACAGGATGTTCGGTTAGTATAACGGATATCGGAGAGCCGAATAGAAATTGGATTCGCCGAGTCGGACACCAATTACGCGTTAGTCTGTTCCGTTCATTGTCACAAAAATACCCTTTGAAAAGCCGTGAATACATCTTTTACTTCTTCCGGCTATGGGTCAAACAGAGAGTAGACAACTATTTTTGATAAAGAAAAGAAATCTGTGTAGAACCATGGTCACTTACGTCCTAAATAGTCATGGCATTTAAAAGTATTTTCAGATTATAGTCCGATTGGTTAAATCCCTCAGGTATAGCTGAGGACAAACTTATAATTTCTAAAAAAGTGAAAATAAATCTATCCTTGGGCAATTCACTTTAGTCAGTCGAACGGCTTTATGCTTCTTAATCTTTTCAGATAATTACCGTAGAATAGTAGTTGGCAAATAAGTCCCGTAGCGCATATTTAAAAAAAAGTGCTATCTCTTTCTTGAGTACTTAGTACGTGCTATCTGCTTTCTTGAGTACTTAGGCCATCATGGCTTTCAAAAGATTCCTTTTTTTAATATATGTTAAATGTCATACCTTCTCTCTCTCTCTCCCTCTCTCTCTCATTCTCTCTCTCCCTCTCTCTCTCATTCTCTCTCTCCCTCTCTCTCTCATTCTCTCTCTCTCTCTAACGACCCCTCACCTATCTGCCAGACCTGAAATCCCCTGGAGAGTGGATTGAACAATTACAAAATGTCCATCAACGAATATAACATCAAACAGCTGAGTGACAAATTTTATTTGCATTAATCCCATATATATATATATATATATATATATATATATATATATATATATATATATATATATATATTTTGACGATGGATATTTTATTTTATGTCTGTATAACCACTCTGCCTACAGCAGAAAGAATTTTGAAACTCCAGTTAGATGCGAGATATATCACGGGATAGCCTCACATATTTCCGTCACAATTTAACTTTTGGGCCAACTGCATAAAATTATTATACATCTTTATTTTATTATGAAGATTATATTGTTTAACAATACGCTTTTATCAGTTTTGTATGTGAAGCTTAAGGATTCGAAAATAACGTTGTGTCTTCGTAGATGCCGTGTTAACAGAAGATTTAATCTGCTAGAAGTTGAAAAAGGTCAGGCAAAAGCACTGGGCAAATGAAAGATCTGTGACGCTAAAGTCACGATAATATTCAATAATTAACATGAACATCTCAACATTAACAAATGACTACTCTTTGTATCTTTCAGTCTCTTCCATACACAATTTAAAAACGAATTGAATTAATACTAAAATATCCTATAGGACTCCTTTCTTTTATACACCTGTGCACCGTTGAAAGCAAATATAGTTATTAGTTTTAATTCTTCCTTTTTTTTCTGTTATAACAAGTTTTAAATATTTGACCAGGCAGAATAAATATCTACAACTGCTATTACTGCTATCGTTGCAATTAGTATTTTTACTGCTGCTAACAATGATAATGAATGATATATTTCAGCTCTTTCAGCTATTTCTGCTATATATACTTGAAATGTAATTCTTTTAATAAAAATATAAAACATTAATAAAATATACTAACAATATAAAAAAAACATACTTAAATTAAAAGAACTATGTCCATAGCTACAACTATAATTAAGCTAGTGACTATTTTACGGGGCGGCTAGTGAAATGGTTTCTGACCTAATGAAGAAACCCTTCCGAAACAAAATTCTGATGTTTGATCATTTAATAGGAGTAAATAGGTTTGCCTATCGCCCGGTTCATATTCATCCCCGTTTTTTTCCTTATTTTTTTTTTTTTAAGGAGTAGAGGTTTATCCCTAGTTTTTCTGTTCAAGACGGGGTTTCCAGTTCTTTCAACTCTATACTTCTAAAGTCTCAGATTGAACTGATATTTTATTAACTAATTCAATCTTGACATCTTCAAGTCTAGAATTACTTAGCTTTCTTGCATAGACCCA
Source organism: Acanthosepion pharaonis (assembly GCA_903632075.3). Taxonomy (NCBI): domain Eukaryota; kingdom Metazoa; phylum Mollusca; class Cephalopoda; order Sepiida; family Sepiidae; genus Acanthosepion; species Acanthosepion pharaonis. Next base: position 310,079 of record CAHIKZ030001118.1, on the reverse strand, counting down.
AGGACTTCACTTCTTGCCCTTTCTTACGCTAATACAACTCAACACAGTAACACTCTATCTTGAGTGGCCCTCGGGCTTTAAATTGACTGAAAGTTAATAATGAAAAAAAATAAACAGGCTTTGAGCAATTGATCGAGTAGAGAAACTTTCATCGATCTTTCTTATAAACCTAGGAATGCTTACAATTCATTTGACATGATGTCAATCGATCCCACTTAAAAAACCATTATATACTACTTGTATACGTCGTGCCTATTCAGGATATGATCGATCGTGGCTCACTATAATTTGATATTCTTTGTAGCTCTAAACAATACATATTCTCTTATGGTATTTCTCAGACCCCACTCTGCTATGTATTTACATATTCTTGTTTGGTAAGTGTCATATAGGAAGAAAATGAGTAACTACCGACTTCGAGGTTCGAGCGTGACACTCTGAACTTATGAATATATGTTTTCCGCCAGGTGTATAAATAGCGGTGTCAGGCTACTGACTGTAGTGTTTATTGAGTGATTATTGAGTGGAACTATCCAGTCAAATTAGTGTGAATTATTGTGTGTCAATGATTTGGGTTTTGATTTAGGATTTACCGGGTGTTAAGCCGAGACCCGTTACTAACAAGGTATTCACTGAAATGGTTAATTATCTTTGGTTGACTTTTACTTCGTTGTTCTTGTTAAGTATTTATATGCGGTTGTAATTAAATACTGTTTTATCTTAACATTGAAGACTTGACTTATACTTCATTATTAACGCATACGGTACGTAACAAAAGTTATTTATTGTTTCGGGAAGATATGGCTAACATTTTTGTCGAGATTTACAAATTCTACGTTTCATTCAATTTCGCAAACTTACCGATGAAGATATGCAATAAATAATATTGAATTTTTATTAAATAAGTATTTATCTTAATCATTAAGTTGTTTTTAAAATAATAGGGGTATTTTGTATGTTAGATAATAAAACTTTATTTTTTCAAAAAAATTAATGAAAATTTATTGTACTAAGCTACGCACGCAAATAAAAACCAACTGTATTTTGTGCCCTCTGAGCTGTTTGCAATTCCTTCTCAAAATTTGGTTTTGATCGGTTAATGTGTGGCTATTTTAGAAGACGTGACGGACGGACAAACGGTAGTCACAGAATTTTATATATATATATATTTAACATTCTTTCTTCAACCAAGCGTCCACGCCACCAAGAAACTGAATTAATTAAATCAATTGGTATTTTTAAATGACAGTAATTGGGAAAGAACGAGTGAGAGAGAATGAGTGCAAGTAAACAGGCAAGATTTCGCACGTGTTCCATTCGTTCGGGTTCATTAAGTACAACTATAAAAAAGTTAAACATTCTGTGTAATTTCTCAACTCTATTGACTTGTCACAAAATACAAATATTCTCAATTTTCTTGAAAAGTTCAATTCCCCACGGCAATTTCTACTTTCTACTAATCTACACACCATAATAAAATCAACTGTACTTTGTAACTCTTTACCTGTTTGCAATTCTCCCCCAAATTTGCTTTCGATTGGTCAGTGTCTGTATGTGATGTGATGGACGGACTAACGGAAGTCACAGAATTTTATATATAGATATCAGAAACGTCACATTAGCTGCAAGAGATGATAAATGACCTGAATAGTTAAAGTATTAAAACAGGTGTAATAATTATAAGAAATAAAACAAAAGTAATACCGACATGTAACCTTAAGACAGAAGTTCCTAAGATTAAAAGATAAAGGGTTGTTTGTAACATTAAAGAAAAACCGTGAAATAAATCAAATAATACGTTGTATATAGTATATATTAGTGTTTATTATATTAGTATACATTAGTATATATTACATATTACTATTTATTATATTAGTATATAGTATATATTAGTACATACTATATATTAGTATTTATTATATTAGCAGATAATAAATATTAGTATATAGTATATATTAGTATATATACTATATATTAGTATTTATTATATTAGCAGATAATAAATATTAGTATATAGTATATATTAGTACATACTATATATTAGTATTTATTATATTAGCAGATAATAAATATTAGTATATAGTATATATTAGTACATACTATATATTAGTATTTATTATATTAGCAGATAATAAATATTAGTATATAGTATATATTAGTACATACTATATATTAGTATTTATTATATTAGCAGATAATAAATATTAGTATATAGTATATATTAGTACATACTATATATTAGTATTTATTATATTAGCAGATAATAAATATTAGTATATATTAGTACATACTATATATTAGTATTTATTATATTAGCAGATAATAAATATTAGTATATAGTATATATATTAAAAATATAGGAAAGCGCCATTTTTCTGACAAGTAATATATCATCGCTTCTCTAGGTGAACTGCTGCTATTAATGATTATTAATGAAAAAATCTAACAAGCATTATATAAGAATGGTGAAGCTCGATCTGTTGCTTTGAATATCTCAAAGGCATTTAACAGGGATTGGCATAATGCTCTTCTTCCCAAATTGAAAGGTTATTGTAATTCTAGACGAATTTTTGAACTGATTCAGTCTATCATATGAAATGAAAATCATCTTGAATGGATGATCTTCTAGTTCTTTTTGTATATATCCTTGGATCTACGTGTTTAATTTTCATCAAACCTGGCATCATTTCTCAATTTGCTATCTATGCTGACAACAAAAGCATTTACTCCTGTTTTAATAGTAACTCTGCTCGGATTGATAAGGTCAAATTGGCAAATGATTTTAAAAAAACCCTACAATCTGTTATTAACTGGGGCAAGTAATGGCTTGTTAATTTTGACTCCTCTAAAACAAAACCGTTCCCTTTTAATAATCTGTAAGACCCCTTTCTGTCTTCCATGATTGAAGCTAACCCCCCAGAAGAGTGATTCGTTGCGCCTTCTCGGACTAACATGAAGTAGAATGATTATACTTTCATGGTAATTGTTCTGTTAACGTTTCCTCTATGTAATATAGACTTTATGGATTTAAGTGCAGTACTAGATTGGCATTTTGAAAGTTGAATTTGAGTTGAAATGGCTAGATGCAACCGTAAGTTCTATGCTAACAGTTTCTTCTCTCACAATTATCACTAGTGGAACTCTCTTTCGGCTTCTGGCTTTCTGGTCAACTTTTGATATTCAAAAATTCAAATGAAATATCAATCTTTATCTTCTGTCTTATTAATTAAAGAAAAAACTTTCCAAAGGCGTCGCATGTTGAGGTGCGATAACATCAAGAAATCACCTTCTTAATAAATCGACCATAGTAAAATTCGAACCCAGGTTTCTCGGTCGGAAAGTGAAATTACTAAACAATGTATCATGCGCAAACACAAACACACACACGCGGGCGCACACGCACAAACATGTATACTTATATATATATTTATATATATAATATCACTTGATGATTAGTAGGGATAATTCCAAAGATGATATAAACCCAAACAGAGCTCAATGTAAGAACAGAGCAATATAATAATGAATACAGAATCTTTTAAAATCGGATTCAAACGCCCATGTCTTCAGACCAGTTTTACAATTTTAAGGATTCTGTTCATTCATTATATATATATATATATATATATATATATATATATATATATATATATATATATATATATATAGTTTTAAGGTGTGCTATATTTATGGGATACAGTTCTCAATGGCAGAGATAGAGCGTATCTAAATATAAAGTGAACATTGAAGTCAACGCTCAGCGGCAACAGGCTGTTTGATGCGAGACGTAATCGTCAGACGTGGTCTGACGATTGCGTCTAGCATCAAACAGCCTGTCGCCTCTGAGTGTTGATTTCAATGTTCACTTATATATATATATATATATATATATATATATATATATATATATATATTTGTTAGATAGATAGATAGATAGATAGATAGATAGATAGATAGATAGATAGATAGATAGATTTTAATAGACCAAGAAGAGTTCAAGTGACTTATTTGATTGACCGACTCAGAATTTCAAAATACTCATTAGGGCCAGATGTTCGATAAATAGGTCTTAATAGAAATTTTTGTAATTAACGTTTTTCCTATTCAGATTTTTTTAAAGAGAGGTCACAGCAATAACAATGTAACGGACCTGAACAGAAGAACAAATAGCAGAATGTTTTTCATTGATTCAGAAATTCCTGGTAAATCGACATATATACAATACATTGGTTTTCTTTGTAACATTGTTGGCATTTTATTAGCTGCTATTTTTGCTGACTCTTCTTTCCTACCTTAGCTGTCAAAACTTTGACTTTTTTCTATTACTAATATATATATATATATATATATATATATATATATATATATATATATATATATTTTTTAGAGTAATTCTATTGGATTCTTTGGTAAGATATTTCAGGAAATATGGGTTTTGAAATATGTCAACCCCAATTTCTCATTAGAACAAAAACTTGCGTAAATTAAGTAAATGTAACTTTTACATGGCACCTATGAAGACAGTAAATGTAGCTGTTGTATGTGTTGAGTTAATTATACTGAGATGTCAAAAAATATTTTTTTGGCTTCTCAGTTCTTTTTGTGCAAATTGACAGAGAAGAAAACTTATAAAACCATTGAAAGCAGATGTGGTAGAATAGTCCAATATGATATCTTTAATTTTGCGATTATATAATTAAAATGTATCTTTCAGTGATTCGTAAATTAGTATTGTGTCATTAAAAGGCAGTGTTCTATGTTTGAGTGCGCAGTGGTAGAGAGAAAAGCATTTCATTGCAATTTTATTGTTTTAGATGGAAGAAATCCATGTTGAATATGGAATCGTTTTGGATCCAGAATACTATTTTGAAGGTAGGAGTACAACCGATATAAAGGGCGAAACCGTAAATATAACTTTACTCCCTACATACTCCCTCAACAAACGCAATGTATAAAATATTACCATTTTTTTTTTTAGCGTTTCACCCCAAGCAAGGCGGGAAAGCCACTAGGACGCAAGGGGTTACAGAAGATTTGGAGCAAGATCAGATAGGAGTGATCAGATAGGAGTGATAGAGGAAAGGATTGTTTATTCTTTATGTCTACTGAGTAAAAACATTTATTTTCAAAGCAGCAAAACAGTATTAGTTTTAACACTGAATGGAAAGTAGTTCTGTATGTACCAAAAATTTGCTCTGTTTAATGAACATAAACATTAAGCGCTCTTTGTGAGTCAGTTTTAACATTTCAAATTCCATATTGTGCTAATAGGACTCGCCTGGATTATACCAACAGATTACTACCTGTATATATATATATATATATATATATATATATATATATATATATATACTCAATGCTCGTCAGTCTATTTTTACTAAAAGCAGCACTTGTTGGCTCTTATGACGTGGCCATACTGTTTCAGCGTTCTCTTCTCGATGCCGTTTTTTGTAATTATTTCATCTCAAGCATGGCATTAAACCACCAAAACGCAAGGGGTTACTGAGTATGAAAGAATATGAGAAAAATAAATAAAAAAACATTATAAAGGCGAGAGAACAATATAAAATGATAACTGTGAGAGAACAATAAAAGAACAGGAATTAAGGATAACGATTGACATTGCATTTCAATTTTTGAAGGTCAAAGTTGATTGAAGAGTCAGAAACTGGAAGAGAGTTCCACAAGTGAGAAGTGCGAGAGGAGAAACTGTTAGCATATTAATAAAGAAAATTAGGGGGTAGTTAATATTTTATGGATTTGAACGGCAAAAATATAGAATTAACATTACGTATGAAATATACAATAGATCCTTGCAATGCTATAAGTATTGTATAGGCGGCCCATTTATAGCTCTAAAGACAACCATTTATGAATACAGAAGTGACTACTGTTGGGCTATCACATCAAATAAACTTAATATGAAATAGGAACAAAAGAGAACATAATTTTTGATTTTAAAGTTGTTACCTTATTAAACGTATCTCGGAGAAAATACCGAGATGGAATATCAATAAATAACTATCATCATCATCATCATCATCATCATCATGAGTCGCGGGACCAAGTGTCAGTGACCAGATCCCTCCATATGCCCTAGTGCCAATAACCAGTGTCCCCGTGAATGATTTTTTTTTTGTCACCCCCATTTTTACCCACGTCTGTCAATTCTTATACTAAAGCAGCACCTTGGGGGATTTCAATGGAATCAGTCTTAGCTCTTACGACATACAGTTTCGGCTTTCTCTTCTTGACTTATGGGGTTTTCTAAAAAGCCACTTTCTTGCTGGATAGTGTCTTTCCCTACGTCATTTGTGGTGCAATCTGCATAGAAGATTCTTAAGATAGTTCTGTAGCATCTCATTTTTAATTATTAGATTCTTCATTGTAATTCTGCTGATAATTTCCAAGAATCGCAAATATGCAGAAAGGCTGAGAATGGCAATACACGCAAGAATGTGATCTTTGATTTCAAGCGGATGTTCTTGCCTTTCCAGATTGTTCTCAATTTTGTCACAACTTTCAATGTTTGCGCTCTTATTGAAATTATTTCTATCCTAGACCCCTCTTCACCGATAACTGAGCCAAGATATTTGAATTGTCTCAATACTTTACGTTCTTACAACCTACCTTGCTTGAAAGCCTTTTTCTTTCATTGCATTAATTTCCATGCCTTGTCATGAAGATGTTTCATCCAGATTCGTCACCAGATTGACAAGTTCCTCTTTGCCGCCTAGACCGTCTATGTCATCTGCAAGGCGAATATTTGTGATTTTGCGACCTCCAATGATGAGTTTTGCTTGGTATTACTCAAGATCATTATATGGTGGGTTCTAAGAAGCTGGTAAAGAGCGTAGTAGACTGTTAGGTACCTATTCTATTGTAATGGACTCTCCCATAGATAATAAGTAGGAGTAGCAGTGGCAAGTCTGGCAGAATGGTGTTGAGCGCGTCAGTCGAGATTCGGACATTTGAAGTACCAACCATCACAACTAGATTGCTGCGCCATTGACTCTTATTTTCCAAGTTCCTAACGTTTTGTACGTCGGACCTAATTTAGGACGACTTATTAGAAATACAAGCCTCCACTGTGAAAATACTCCACAACATAGACAGAAGACGATTTTGATGTACATCGACTGTTGGGTATGGCTACATCTCTGGAACTGTACTGCTTGCCTTATAATACAGCTGCTGGACAGTATGGATCAACTTTTTACCGATGTCATACTTATCCATTGTTGCCCACAGTGTATCTGGTGTCACACTCTGACATAGGTTTTTTTTTAGTCTATGAAGACGTTGTACAGGTTTTGTTGTTGTATTTTTTGTGATAGAACTCGGAAAATGAATATCTGCTCTGGGGTGCTTCTCCCAATTTGAAATCCAGGTTATTCTGACTGAAGTGGAATTATTCTATTTTAGAATTATTTTCAACATAACTTTACTTTCGTGACTAATGAAACTAGTACTCCTGTAATTTTGGTATTGTTGGTGATTGCTCTTTGTTGGGTGGGGTGATAATCATACGAAAAGAACCTGTTCGAATTGCTAGGTAAACTAGATTTTTTGAGAAAAAGGGTTAGAAAATTCCAGAACTAATGCGGGAACAAACAGCCTGCATGCGGATAGGAAATGAATTGAGTAGGGACACAAAATTAGAAAGACAAGGATGTGTTTTGTCCCAAGATTTATTTAAACTCTACACCGAATCTATCCTATGAAGCTATCATACGAGAGCTGGGGACCCTGCCAAGATGTGTAATCCGGTGGGTGTCACCTTAACAATATAACACTGTGGCTGATACGGAAAGGAAACTACAGTACATATTAAAAGTGTAATAAAATAAAGTGAGAAAAAAGGACTAACCATCAATTGCAAAAAGATACAAAGTATATTCATTAGTAAGAGAAAAAAACTCAAGTTTTGAGTTACGAATCGGAAATGTCAATATTCAAAAAGTTTAAATATCTAGGAAGTGTTTAAACAGAGAATGGAAAATGTGATACGGAAATCCGAACATGATTTCCAAAAGCTAAGCAAAGTACTGAGAAATAGAAAAATTCATTAGAGACAAGAAAAAATATGCTAGATTGCACATAGCAATCTTTATTCTTCATGTATATATTCATTCGAAATTTGTTTCAGTCGTGATTCTTGATAATCACCCTTAACATAAAGCCGAATGAAATTATTAACTAAGAATAAAAATTACCATAATTTTATACCAGGACAAAACACTGAAGAGATAACAGAATATCAATAGTAATCAATTGGCACTGAAATTTTTCTGGAATTTCGAAAATACTATACGACAGCTACGAGCACATTGCGCAAAAATATCTGCGTTTTAAAGAGCTTTTTCCCAACCCGCCTATATTTTCGTTCAAAAGAAATAAAAACATCAGACAAATTTTAACAAACATAAGCGCCCACACACAAAACAACATTGGAATTTCGGATCGTTATACTCCTGAAAATACTATAGAAGGGTGAAAACCATGGGTGTTGTGCAGCAACATGAATCAAGTTAATTCTATCACAAATTCAAAGAGAAACATTAATTGTTTTTACAGAAGGTAATAATTGTACTTATTCCCATTTAATATACGCCACCCAATATACGAAACATGATTTGATTCAATGTGAGATGCACAACGGAAAAATTAAATAAAATATTCAGTGGACACAGGTATGATGTCAGACACACTAATGTGACATCAACGGAGTTTGTAGAAGATTTTATTACAAACGTCTGTATTTTCGACAAACATCTTAAGGGGTACAATCTAAAAAAATATTCAGAATCTACTAACTTGTCGGGCCTTAAAACGGATGAGGATGGTCACGTTAGCAAATTGCTAAGTCTTCGGTCCGGGGAAATGAACAGAATGATAGGAGAGTTTCACAAGTTTTATACTAAGCTCTTTGATTAATTCCTCTTAGTAACTAATCAACTAACGGAAAATTTCAAGATGAACAAGATCGCCATCATATTCGGCATGTTTCAGTTACATATTTTCACGCTGGCGGCGTTTCATTTGTTTTCACGCATTCATTAATTGTACAGCCATCTTTTCATTACAAGACAAGCAATGTTTGTAAAAAGACTTATAACTTTTTGTAGATTTATATTTTTTTATACGTGAAAATTTTTTTCTAAATACAAGACAAGACATTCTGTTGAAATATTGTTTAACATTGTCAAACACCGTGTTTTTTCTCTTCTTTATCTTTTCTTAAATATTGCTCTTCTCTTAACTATTATTATTATTATTAATAATAATAATAATAATAATAATAATAATAATAAACTTACAGCGCAAAATCAGAGTCTTTTCACTAGAAACTTTCATGCAAATATCATACACAATAGTGTGGATCCAAAATGCAGGTTCTATGACAAAAACATAGAAAAAAAACTGTGGAAATTGAAAACAAGAATAGTATCAGTCATAGTAGGTGCGCTTGGAATGATAAAAAAAGGAAAACAACAACACATTGAATAAATCCCTGGAAGTCCCAGCTTGAGAGAAATATAAAAAAAATTGTTTTGATAAGTACAGCCCACATACTAAGAACTTTGTCCATGTAACGCTAGTTATGTTATGGAAGTTAGAAAAACAAATCATGAACTGTAGCCATAACAACACACCAGTACCTGCCTTAGGTCTTCTCACAGAGTTGGTAGGTAGTGTAACCATAGCAGAAATTAAAATAATAATAATAATAACACTGAAAAAATCCCTGGAAATCCCAGCTAAAGAGAAATACAAAAATTTGTCTTGAAAAGTATAGCCCACACTCTACGAAGAACTTTATCCATGTAAAGCTAGTGATGTTATGGGATTTGGAAAACAAATCATAAAATGTAGCTATAACAACACAATAATTCCTGGCTTTGGTCTTCTTGCAGACTTGGTAAGTAGTGTGACCATAGTAGAAACTGAAATATGATAATAATAATAATAATAATAATAATAATAATAAACGGTGCCTCCTTATTGATATGGCAGTCCCTGCCGACTGCAATGTATCTTTGAAGATATTCAAAAAGTTGTCAAAGTACAAGGACCTTGAAATAGAAATCTCGAAAATGTGGCATATGGGAACATCAACAATCCCTGTTGTAGTTGGAGCCCTAGGACTGGTTGGAAAAGATTGCAGTAGACTAATTGAAGGGATTCCTGGAAGTCCATGCCTCAAGGAGATACAGAAAATTGTTCTGACAAGTACAGCCCACACCTTACGAAGGGCTTTATCTATGTAATTTTTTTTTTTTTTTTTGTCAGTGGAAAGTGTCATGATGCCATTTCTAACCTTAGGTCCCTGGGCGGGACCCGGAAAGAAATGTGTAAACGCCAGAAATCAAAGAAAATAATAATAATAATAATAATAATAATAATAAAAATAATGAAATTATTATGAAAAAATACCTGGAAATCCCAACTAATAAGAAATACAAAAATTTGTCTTGAAAAGTATAGCCCACACTTTAAGAAGAACTTCGTCCATGTAAAGCTACTGATGCTATGGAAGTTGGAAAAACAAATCATAAAATGTAGCTATAACAACACACCAATACCTGCCTTAGGTCTTCTCACAGAGTTGGTAGATAGTGTGACCATAGAAGAAATTGAAATAATAATAATAATAATACATGATACACTTGTCATAAAAATAATAGTTATTTTCATAGCATTGTCTAATAAAGTGTCTAATATATCAAACATAACATATACATAAAGGAGGTTAAGTGGTTACGTGTTTCCATGTATGGCATCAGATATTTGCGGAAATGGAAGACTACATATATTATCATATTTTTAAAAGTCAGATCAGACTAAAAATGGACTATTGTTGAAGTATCTGGAGCAAAGCTTCTCAGTCCTCACTGTCCTGTTTTGAGTTTAAAAGCGATTATGTGGCTTTGTGGATAAGGAAATATTTTCCATACTACAAACTCAAACATACAGATAAAATATAGCAAGCCTCCTGCTACTCTATTGCTATTTCCATGGCAAATGTTCAGACTAGCCACATTCCTTAGTTCCACCAGTTCAAACATTCAGAACTTCGACAAGCCATTCCACTTACGGTGTCAACTTATTCTGATTCCTTTGGCATTCCTTTGATAAGGAGAAAATTCCGCTGGGTCAGCTCCTTCTTCAGAATTGCCACTTTGTAGGACAGCCTCCCGATAGGATGATACTCTGATCACTACAATTTTAACGTCTTCGGGTGTAGGGTCAACCATTACCCAACATCTCATAACTCTCTTACTTCCTCCATGTAGGCCCGTACATCAACCTCATTCAGTAACCTTCTGCCTTGAGTGACACTTGAGCCTTGCATTAAATGAACGAATGTATACAAATATTCATTATCTTTGCGTGTCAAAGTTATTAACAGTAATCAGAAGTCAGATTTTGAAAAAGCTTAAATTCTTGCAATTTTAATTTTTTAAGCAAAAACAAAAAATTAAGTATAACATTTTGCTATCTCCATATGGATCTACAATTTTGCTGTCTCCATATGGATCTACAATTTTGCTATCTCCATATGGATCTACAATTTTGCTGTCTCCATATGGATCTACAATTTTGCTATCTCCATATGGATCTACAATTTTGCTATCTCCATATGGATCTACAATAGTGCTTGCATACGTATGAATGGATATTTCAATATAGGGGGATCCGAAAGTCTTGTCACCCCCGCCCCCATCTATTTCCTACAAAAAAGAAATGAGAGCAATAGAAGAACATGTAGCACAGTAACACAAAGCACATGTCCTGGATTCAGTTTATTCACTTTCATTGATGCTGTCACACATCAAGAAGGTCTGTATGAACAGCATCATTTTCGTGGTACAAAATGATGCGTCGCCATGTCTTGTGTGATATTTTCCGAACGGTGTCCATAAACTGATGGGTATTCTGGTATCGTTTATGTGAAACTATCTTCTTCGTAATACGCAACAGAACATTGAAATAGAAAATTATTATTATGTAGATCAAATACCAAATACTCTGGTGGCAAAGCCACATCTGTATCTTAAAAAGCAAATAATTCCCTTATTATTAATCACCATATTTCTGAAAAGAGATCATGGCATTATTTATTTTTATTTATTTTCTTCTTGTTCATATCTTATTTAGTTTCCACAGCAACCCAACATCCATGACTTTCCAGTGAGTGTTATTCATTTCCGCACATGGAAAACAAATAAAAGAAAAAAAGAAGATAAAATAAATTAAATAAAGAAATAAAGAGAGAGAAAGATTGAAACAAGGAAAATAAATAAAAGAAAAAAAAAAAATAAAGAATTAAAGAAACTTAAAGGAGAAGAGAAAATAAGAAAATAAAATAAAAAAAAAAGAAAATAAATAAAAAAAAAAGTTAAATAATGAAATAAAAAGAAAAAAAAATTAAAGAAAGTAATGAAAAGAAAATAAATAAAAGAAAAGAAAATAATGAAATAAAAAAAGAAAATAATGCAATAAAAAAGTAATGAAAGAAAATAAATAAAAGAAAAGAAAATAATGAAATAAAAAATAAAAAAGAAAAGTAATGAAAGAAAATAAATAAAAGAAAAGTTAAATAATGAAATAAAAAGAAAGAAAATAATGCAATAAAGAAAGTAATGAAAGAAAATAAATAAAAGAAAAGTTAAATAATGAAATAAAAAGAAAGAAAATAATGCAATAAAGAAAGTAATGAAAGAAAATAAATAAATAAATAATGAAATAAAAAGAAAGAAAATAATGAAATAAAAAAGAATGAAAGAAAAATAAATAAAAGAAAAGTTAAATAATGAAATAAAAAAAAAAAAAAATAAATAAAAAAAGTAATGAAAGAAAAATAAATAAAAGAAAAGTAAAAATGAAATAAAAAGAAAATAATGAAATAAAGAAATAAAAAAATAAAAGAAAAGTAATGAAATAAAAAAGAAAAAATTAAAAATAAAAATAATGAAATAAAAAAACAAAGAAAATATTGAACTAAAGAAAATTTAAAAAAATAACTAAAAGTAAAACAGAAAAATGAAAGAGATGTTGTCAGACAAAAATAAAATATTCGTTTGCTTCTTGAAAATTTTGCAAAAAGGCTTCGCACTGTTTATTTTTTATTTCTATTATTGAATGTTTAGTTCATTTTTGTCATTGTTGATCTTTTTTTGTGTTTCTCTTCCGGTGTTATCGACGTCTTGGCTTGACATTTCCGGAAGTATGACAGGAAACAAATGAGCTTCATTAATACCTTTCATTTCGTGTCGTTATAGACCACCACGGACCTTTACGACAAATGTACCACAACTCATTCTGGAACATCCGCCGCTGCACCAGAAGCCGCAGGCGTGTTTGCACTGGCTCTTGAGGCAAAGTAAGTACACGGAACTTACGTATACATATATTCATTTTTGCACAAACATTAGCATGTATGCGTGTGCAAACATTGTTCACGAAATATTCATGCGCATATATACACTTTAATTTTCACGCACATATACATGAGCATTTTGTACTAATACCTGTACAGACACTGAACACGTGAATATATCAGACAAATACCTACACACAGACACACACATATTTGCATATTTATTTTAAACCACTGATACGTTGGAATTTATATTATAGCACTATCTGAACGGGTTATATACTCATGTAAACACGCACTCATTTATATATAGATCTAGAAGTATAATAATAATATTGATAGTAGTAGTAGTAGTAATAGTAATAATAGTAGTAACAGCAGTAGTAGTAGTAATAGTAGTAGTAGCAGTAGTAGTAGTAGTAGTAGTATGTTTGTTTTTTTTAACAAAAAATGATCAATGGAAAATATCACGAAGCCATTTCTGACCTTAGGTCTCTGGTTGTGACCCGGAAGGAAATATGTATACAACAGAAAAATAAGAAAATAATAAATGACCCATGTGGGGAGTAACATACCTACTCCCCCAAAACAGAAGAGTCGCAGAACCCGAAAAACTATAAACCCATCACCTGCCTACCAACAATGTACAATATCCTCACTACTATCATAACCAAGAGGATATACAACTTGAGAAAAACAATTCATTCCCAGCAGAACAGAAAGGTTGTAAAAGAGGAAGTTACGGATGCAAAGACCAACTAATTATCAATAAAAACAATATTGGAAGAGGTGAAAACAAAGAATAGAAACTTATTGATAGCATGGATCGACTACAGAAAGGCGTTCGACAGTGTTCCACACTCATGGATAAAGAAGAGCCTAAAATATACAGAGTATGCGTCACAACAGTCAAATTTATAACGGAGAACATGAAAAACTGGAAGACTGCACTAAATCTAAACCATATTAAACGGGTCATTAATATCGAGACCAATCAACATCAAAAGCGGGATCTTCCAAGGAGATTCATTGTCACCATTACGCTTCTGGCTTGCATTAGCGCCACTCAGCTGCCTGCTGAACAACACTAGCTAAGGATACAAAACACAGGATAGCAAACTGAATCACCTATTCTATATTGATGATCTTAAAACTTGTGCCAAGAATGATAAACAGGAGATGAATCTACTCACCATTGTCTAAACCTTTAGCGAAGATAATAGGGTGGAGTTCGGAGTCGACAAATATGCCAAAGCCACCTTTCAAAGGCGGTAAACTAACGAAAACTACAGATTTAGAACTTGATATTAAAAACAAGATTAAAGAACTAAACCAAGATGGTACATACAAATATTTAGGAATTAATGAAGAAGATAGAATACAACTTACAATTATGAAGAAAAAGATCCGAAAAGAATATTATAGGAGAGTGCGTTTGATACTATATAGCGAACTTAACGCGGCCAATAAAATGAAGGCTATCAACACCTTAGCTCTATTCGTAGTAATATTATTAAATGGAAGTTGAATGACGTTAAAAGACTGGATGGCAAGACCATAACAATGCTTACCCAAATGAGGATGCACCACCCGAAAACAGATGTTGATAGGCTGTGCGTACCAAGAGTTTTAAGAGGCCGAGGTATGATCCAACTTGAACTAACTCTAAAAGCTACAACATTCGGATTGGAAGCATACCTTACAAAAAACCAATGACCCTCTCCTATAAATAGTAAAACATCAAGCCGACTCCATCAACAAAGAAGCTGCACTCTTCAAGAAACAGCTTAATATTCCTGAAATCCTATCAACAAAAACCGGAGCGAATGTCGTCTACGCCAAACGAGTAAAACAAAAAGTAAACAACATGGCCAAATGAAATGACAAAAAAATTAAAAAAAATAAAAACTGTGAGGACAAGGCGTTGCATGGCCAATAGCTAAAAAGAACGAAAGAAGCAGATGTGGACCAACAGACAACACATCAATGACTGAGGAGCACCGGGTTAAAAACTGAGACAGAAGGTCTAATTATTGCAGCTCATAACCAAAGCCTCGCAACCAGATCTAATCACTGTTACGTAATCAAAGGATGAACTAACCCGAAATACAGGATCTGAGGAAAATATGATGAAACTGGCGACCATATTATATCAGGATGTCCGGAAATAGCAAAAAATAAATATATCCACAGACATAACAAGGTAGCAATATATGTGTACTGGAAGATATGCAAGAAGCACAAAATCGAAACCACTGAGAGATGATATAATCACCAACCAGACACTTTTACCCAAAATAACGATGTAAATATCCTCTGGGATATGCCAATCCAAATTCACGGGGAAATAAAAGCCAACAGACCTGATATTATAAAAGACGAGAAATTTAGGAAGTGTATGCTTACTGACATAGCATTACCATCTGAGAAAAAAAATCCATGATAATTATCGAGAAATTATCCAAATACAAGGACCTGGAGATTAACAAGATGTGGGAAATGAAGACTGGGGCTGTACCAATAGTAATCGGAGCTCTGGGTCTGGTGAGAAAAAGAATGAACAATTTTACTAACAGTGTCTCAGGTAACATCATTATGCAAGTTGCCCAGAAGATCGCCCTAATAGGAACATCCCATATACTAAAAAAGTGCTTTCAGTTAAATGCCAATTCCCTTATAGGGCCTCAGGATCATATGTCTGGATATGTACTCTATAGGATAAAAAGCAAGAAACATATGCAAATAATAATAATAATAAATATGAGGAGTAAACCTAAAAAAAACTGGATTAGAATATATACAATTTACAACACAAGTAATGTTTGAGTAAAGATGTAATATTTGTTTCCAGTTGAGCATGTGTCGAACAAACGTGAGGTTGTTCATAATTTTGGTTTTATGTTTATTTTTTATGCCTTGCTGTTATATTTCATCCAACACCGCTCGATCTGCATGCCAAAAGTTTATCACTTGCCCTCGAATTTATGTGGGATCACTTCGAATAATAATAATAATAATAATAATAATAATAATAATAATAATAATAATAATTGTAATTATAATAATAATAATTATAATTTGAACAAACACTTTTTTATATATTTTATACTTGTATGGAATTTCTAAATATAAACTGAAGAAGACAGACATACTGTCAAACTGTTGTTAAACGCAAGTGCCTTTTCTTTTCTTTTTCTTTTCCTAAATCCTGCTACTCGAAAAGTATTGTAATAATAATAATAATAATAATAATAATAACAACAACAACAATAATAATGAAGACATCAATGATTTCAGTTGTAGATGGAGACCTTGAATTGCCTGGAAAAATTTCCGTTGGATTCATTAAAAATAAATTGTACTCACAAGTACAGCTTACAGATTACAAAGATCCTTATCTATGTAAAATGTGTGTGATCTTACGTTTTTGGGGGTTTTTTTACAAAAGAAAATAATAAGCGGAAAATATCATGAAGCCATTATTGACCTTAGGTCTCTGGTTGGGATCCGACAGGAAATGTGTATACAACAAAAATCAAAGGAAATAATAATAATAATAATAATAATAATAATAATAATAATCTCACGAGTGCAGCCCATATCTTACGAAGGGCTTTATCTATGTAAAATATGTGTAATATTTTTCTCCGCGGAAAATTTCATGATGCCATTTCTGACCTTAGATCTCTGGTCGGGACCCGGAAAAAAAGAGTTCACACCATAAATCAAAGGAAATAATAATAATAATAATAATAATAATAATAATAATAATAATAATAATAATAATAATAATAATCATGATTAAAAACAAATCAGAAAATTATATGAAACCAGATATATTAGAGGAAGATAAAATAGAAAATGAAGAGTTAATCATTAATCTTTCATGTCAATTTTTCTACAAAGACAGTGGAAAAGGGAGGAAAAGAAAGTATTAAACTATACTCCATTGGAATTTGAAAACTCGTAAGGCTTTGTAAGATAAGATCACAGTCATACCAGTTGTCATTTGTATCCTTGGTAAGGTGATTGTAGAATGGATGCAGGAATAAAGATACTTAACTTTGATTGCCAATGGAACTATTGCAGAAGGGAAGTCGTTTAGGAATGGACAGAATAATCCGGAAAGTGATGAACACGTAGAGTCAGAAGGAACTTGCATGATAGTTAAGATAGTTTGCATTAATTATCTGATAATAATAATAATAATAATAATAATAAGAAGAAGAAGAAGAAGAAGATTTTTTTATTTTTATTCTTTTACACAAATGTTCTGTTGGAAATGTCATGATGCCATTTCTGACCTTATCTCTTTGGTTGGGATCCAGAAGGAAATGTGTATACAATAGGAACCAAAGGAAATAATAATAATAATAATAATAATAATAATAATAAGTGGGCCAATATCTGCACTGGAAAATCTGCAACTTCTACGGGAAGGAAACTGAAAGAAACTGGTATGAACACCACCCAGACCCGGTTACGGAGATAGGACCTGTTACAATTCTATGGGACTACACAATACACACTGACAGAACAATCAAGGCTAACCGGCCAGATATTGTTTTTAAAGACCACAAACAAAAATGGTGCCTCCTTATTGATATGGCAGTCCCTGCTGACTGCAATGTATCTTTGAAGATATTCAAAAATCTGTCAAAATACAAGGACCTTGAAATAGAAATCTCGAAAATGTGGCATATGGGAACATCAACAATCCCTGTTGTAGTTGGAGCCCTAGGACTGGTAGGAAAAGATTGCAGTAGACTAATTGAAGGGATTCCTGGAAGTCCATGCCTCAAGGAGATACAAAAAATTGTTCTGACAAGTACAGCCCACACTTTACGAAGGCCTTTATCTATGTAATTTCTTTTCTTTTTTTTTTTTTCTTTTTTTTTTGTCAGTGGAAAGTGCCATGCTGCCATTTCTAACCTTAGGTCCCTGTGCGGGACCCGGAAAGAAATGTGTAAACGCCAGAAATCAAAGAAAATAAAAATAATAATAATAATAAAATCAGGTCCTTAAATGCTATACCAAGCATAACTGTCATATTTTTTGTTCTTATTTTTTTCTGTTCTTAATAAAATGTACATGTTTTGTGGTGAATTAAAATAGGCTCCACTAAATCCCGTTCAGATCCATAGATTAACTTGTTGATCGACTAATCAAAACCATTTTGGCCTGTACCGTTGGGCTTGACACATTCTGTAACTCTGTCCATGAGCGGGAGTAGTTGTAAATCATCATATCCCGTTACTAAGACGGTTGTTCTTTTTAAGATTATATTATGTGGCAGCCAAGGCGACTTTGGAGTTACATCTTAATTGGAATCAGTCTGAGCAGACTGTATTAGCCATCTTAAACGTATACCTAAATGGACACATCTGCGAAGTAATGGTGGAGAAGAAATTTCATCACCGCCGACACAACGTCGGTCAACCGGCGTTGGTTGTCATATTGTGAACATCTCTTAGACCGGCTTTGAGTCGTAGATATTTTAAAAGTTTGCTTGTTTGTCTTAGTGATTTATTAGTTACAACAGACTATTTGGCTGACTGGTGTTTAAGTTTCAAATTTCTCATCACACCGAAAATGGAAATTCCTAGTCAAAGAGGAAAAGAAAATTTGCGCACGAAGTTCATTTATTTGTATTTGATAAATTGAGTAAACATCAAATTTTGTCGTTGTAACCAAGCAACATCAAATTTTGTCGTTGTAACCAAGGCTCAAGATGCAATGCAAGGATTCATACGAATTTTGAAGCAGTTATCAAGGAAGTAAAACATTCTCACAATTTGTCAGTTGCCAATGTAGAAGTCGGTAATATGCACATAGCCTTGAAATGTTGTGCCAAAGTCACCGTTGAAAGGTCAAGTGCAGTATTAAGTGAAGTATTAGCAGATGTATTTCAGGTTACACTGGCATCATTGCCAGATGCTTCAGCTATGAGGAAAGGGATTAAACGCGAAAGGAAAGTCGTAAGTCCTCCCTCTCCAGATCATGTAGGTCTTAAATAGCTAGAGTTGCCGCACCAAAAATAAAATACTTTTATTTGTTTTTAAAAGTTGAGCCGGTGGTGTTGAGTCGGCCGGTGATGATTCGTCCTGAACCTAAGTAATGAGTTAGTTTTATCAAAATATGTCCTTACATTGTGCACATCTGTCTGTGATGCAAGTACCTGGTATATCCATATGGCTATAGGACAGTAACGTACTGGACATTTGTGTCCCTAGTCTAATGCGTCCCTGGAAAATTGCGTACCTCTGATAATTTTTTAAGCTTTTAAATGCATTTACCATAAGTTTTGAAAAAAGCATAGGAAGTAATCCTATTTTTTTAAAAAAAGGAATAAAATAAAATAAAAAAAAAGTTTATTTTAGTTTAAATTGCAATGACAGATTGACAGTTTCAAAAGATCGCTCTACACATCGCCATTATGTTTTTGTTTCATCGGCGTTTTTCTTATGGTAGCTGTAATTTTTCTCGTTCACAAATATTTTTCCACCAATGTTTGATTTTCGGAACCTAGCTATGGGCTCAAAATAAAAATATAATCTATAAAATTCAGAATATATATTTATGGTACACTGGGGTGACCTGAAACTGCTAGCTTAATTTTCTCTTGCTTTAAAATAGAATATTTTCTTTTTTATTTGTGGTAACTATCTTTCTGCTTGTTTAGAGTGATTAAAGGTGTTCAAATTTCTATATTGAACAACTCTTTAAAAAAAAAAAAAATGGTAACGTCAAAAATGTATCAGATGGACGCAATTATCCAGGGACGCATTTGTCTGGTACGCAATTGTCCGGGACGCAATTGTCCGGGACGCAATTGTCCATATCGTATCATAATTTGCTTTTTAAAGGTTGAGTCGGCGGCGTTGAATTGACGGTAATGTGTCGTCCTGAACCCAAGTAATGCGCTATTTTTATCAAAATCGGTCACTATATTGTGCACATCTGATTATAACGCATGTATCTGGTATGTTCGTATCAGAGTAGGTGTGAGTGTATTGGGAAAAACGTAAAATTGTACCTCAGCGTTATTTTTTGGAGTGCTGTTCTTTCACTAAATGATAATAATAATAATAATACTTTTAAATTATTCGATTTTTTAAGTGTTTTCAGTATTACTCATTCTTGACTAGTATTTCTTTCGTTTTTATTATCAACTTCTATAATAATATAATAATATATAATAATTTGAGTTGTCCGAATTACTTAGTCGAAACAATATCATTATTATTAATTTTTGACTAAAAGATTTTTTGACAAGAACCAAAACAAATACTAGTCACAATTTAATACTATTGACAGTACTTCATCAACGGAATACAAACCAATATTATGAGTACAAGTTGTAAAAGTAATTATAAGTAAGATGAAAAAAATGCGAGTCATAATAATGGTTGACAATACTTCATCTAAAAGATTCAAACAACCTAATAGTAGGAGTAATAGATGTAAAAGCAAGGTAAAGATGAAAGAAATACTAGAATAAACTAATAATGAATAACAGAAAGCTTAATATTATGACTTCTTTATGCTGTAGCCCTCCACATCTTCCTATTTCCTTGTATCTCTTAATAAGTTTTTTTGTTGTTATTCTGCCATCCGTTTACTCAAGCCCATCAAGTATGTTACGCGCCGCTTTCCTCTGTCCTCTTTCCCTCAATCCGTCCTGTGAGTATCAGATTTTCCAAGCCATCCTTCCTTAATATTTGTCTATATTTCTAAGATGAGGTATTGTAGTTACATTATTTACATTGCCATATTCATATTGGGGAATATAGCAATAAATATGAAGACAACAGCCCAAACAATATAAATAACTACAATATCTCATCTCAGAAATATAGAAAGATCCTGAAGAAGGTCGGAGCATATAACGGCCGAAACGTCGCGAATATGGCAATAAAGATGAGGTCAACAGTCTGAACAATGTAAATAACTCTCCTTCATCATTACGTGCCCCAGAAATTTAAACTGCCTCTTCCTGATGTCAAGTATAAGTTTCTTTTTTGTTTTCATTCTCTTTAAAACCTCGAACACATGTTCGGTTCATGGTATCCTCAGCATCTTTCTGTAGAACCACATTTCTGTTGCTTCAAGTTTCTTCTTCATCTTTGAGATTGTCCAGCATTTGCTACGATACAGCAGGACAGATGTAAGGTAACCAAATTTACGATGAAAGAATTACTAATAAAAATGAATAATAATAATAAGCAATGCTTCATCTAAAAATATTCAGATAGATAAGAATCTCAAAACTAAGCTAGTCTAAGCTTATAAATCTTACTTATACGGGAAATTTAGTCCTACAGTTTACTCTGTACAATTATAGTGATTTTCTAAGCACTGCTTAGATGCGACACAAGGCCGGAAGTATGGAGAACCCAGTGAGGATCGAACTTAGTCGTAATTGTTCTAGTGTGAGAAGATTGCTAACCATTACACCACACTGAGGTACCCCTGCTCTATACAATTATATATTATTTAGGATTGTCATGGAGTTTTATAGAATCTTACAAACTTCTTTCGTATCAAATTCTGTAATTTCAAAGTAACTTAAATAAAAAAAACATACTAGTTTTCTTCGGAATTAGGCATATCATTTTTATTATTCAAACAAAAAATCAAGAATCCTTTGAGAATATCTACGAATATGAAAAAGAAGACGTCTTAATTTTCAAACAGGATTCTTTGTTCGAAGGTCTGAACTTGTAGATGAAACTTGAAATAGATTTCAAAGCGTTTACTTTTTTTTTTTGTATCGCGATTATTATATCAGAAATGTACTCCACTCGAATATTCGACCCGACTTCATTGAAAACATAAAAATCATAATCTGTATGTAACACACTACGTACTTTACAATGCGTTTTTCATCGTTTACTCACTAATTGCACGAAAACAATTTTCTGTCAGCCCAGGTCAACGATTTGCGAATTGTATGAGCATGCAAAAATTAATTCCTAATGTTGATACATTCAGACGCTGTTTTAGTCCATATTCATATTGCCAAAGATGCACATTTCAAAATATGACAATTATGTTCTTTCTAAATATGATGCATAGGTTAATGAGAATTGTTTTAATAATAATGTAATTAAAAATATTATATTATTAAATGCCAGATTCGAGTAAATTAATAATTTCTAATCTTCAATAAATTTATATTAATTTGTTTTTTTTTTTCAGTGAGTATATATTAATTAAATAACCAATTTTAGTGAAATAATGGAGTTTTTTTTAGCTATTCTGAATTCAAAGAATATTTCTCTCAGGATAACTGTTTTCTTACATTTCACCTGATTACTTACATTTCTCCGGGTTTCTTACA
The DNA here is from genome assembly GCA_903632075.3 of Acanthosepion pharaonis. Classification (NCBI taxonomy): domain Eukaryota; kingdom Metazoa; phylum Mollusca; class Cephalopoda; order Sepiida; family Sepiidae; genus Acanthosepion; species Acanthosepion pharaonis. Next base: position 287,352 of record CAHIKZ030001118.1, on the reverse strand, counting down.
TTTCTCCGGGTTTCTTACATTTCTTATATTTCTCCAGGTTTCTTACATTTCTCCTGATTCCATAGATTTCACTTGTTTTCCCCTATTTTCTAACATTCCCACGATTTCTTATATTTCTCTCGTTTTCATACATTTTCCCTGATTTCTAAAATTTCGTTTGTTTTATTACATTTCCCCCAGTTTCTAACATTTCTCTCGTTTTCTTACATTTCCTTAGATTCTTACATTTCCCCTGATTTCTTACATTTCCCTTATTTTTTTACATTTCCCTTATTTTTTTACATTTCACTTATTTTCTTAAATTTTCCCCGTTTTCTTACGTTTCTCCTTATTTCCTACATTTCCCCATATTTCTTAGTTTTCTCTCGTTTTCTTACATTTCCCCTGATTTCTTACTTTTCCACCGTTTTCTTACATTTCACCTGATTTCCTACATTTCCCCTGATTACTTACATTTCCCTTGCTTTCTTAAACTTCCAAAACGAGAAATTTCGAAATAGACATTAATAATCCTTACTGGAGTAAAATTGATAAAACAACAAATATTTTGGCTTTTCACCCGTATTTCTGTTTTTGAAGTTTCTTCATGCTTTTTTTCTTTCTTTTCTTTCAGCAATGATCTGACTTGGCGTGATATGCAGCATTTGACTGTCTTGTCTTCCAAAAGACGACAGTTATTTGACCTTACTGCTCACCACCACTGGACAACTAATGGCGCCGGTCTACAGTTTAATCACCTGTTCGGATATGGTGTGTTGGATGCTAGCGACATGGTTGATCTTGCTAAGCCCTGGAAACCGTTGCCGGAAAGACTACATTGTGACGCTGGAAACGTGACCGGAAATTGGTAAGTTATTTATATGCTTTAATAACAGCCATAAAATGTATTGTTTTCGCGTTCAGTGTTTTATTACCCTTTGTTTTATTTTTATTCGTTAAAGTGTTTCTATGGACGAAAACGCGACCCTTTGTGTTAGTATTAGACCTATGTATTTATTTTATATAGAAATAGAATAAATAAAATATATGTAGACATTTATAAGTTTAACATTAGTCCCATACTTCTGTCATATCTTATCTGTTGCATCTGTCATGTCTTCAGAGCTTCTTGATAAAATACAAAGAAGAATCTCTAATGTTATTGCCCCTGAACTGGGATTTCGATTTCAGTCACTTTTGCACGGCCAAAACGTAGCTTCTTAGTGTATTTTTCCTCTCTGTATATGGTAATTGTTCGGGCGAATTTTCCTCTTTGGTATATAGACTTTAAATAATATGAGCGCAGAACTAAATTGGTGGCAATGTCTTATCATTCTACACATAGCTAGATGAAGATTATATGTTAACAGTTTCCTTTCTCGCACTTCTTGCTTGTGAAACTCTCTTCCAGCTTCTTGCTTTCCAGCCAACGTTGATCTTCAAAAATTTAAATGCAATGTCAAGCATTAGCTTCTGTCTTCTTAATTCCTGTTCTTTTATTGTTCTCTCTCATTAAAATATTTTCTTTATCTCATATTCCCTCACACTTAGTAAACCCTTGCGTCTTAGTGGCTTTATCGTCTTTCTTGGTGAAAAAACAATTAAAAATTTATTTGGCTTTACTATTTAAGACATCGTCGCGTGTGAAATAGTTTGTCTTGGTATATTTACTGGTTATCATATTAATCTATACCGTAAAGGATTTAATAAACTTTTGTTATGATTCATATACATCCAAATAGAAGCCATATTTATTACCAGATGTATAACTATTTTGCCACATTTTTTAATACAATGAGTGCAAAGGTTATTAGATTTCCGCAAGAGTGACTGCGTTCACGTTATTCTGCACAACGTTGCATTATCCTAAGTAAACAGAGTAATGCACAGGTTTATTATTAATATTTTACTTATTTCCTTATTTGTTGTATTTTTCACTTATTGTTGTTATCTGAAAAATCTTTTCCGGCAAGATTATGGGCAAGTTAATGAACATATGCATTGCCTTAAAAGAAATCAATCTATGAGATAATATGCCTGGGAGTTATGCTGTCACTTTCCTTGCCTCTATATAAAGATAAAAAGTTATCAGCTTATTTTCAGAATAAAACCCCTTTTATACCGACTATAAGCAGACGACTTTTATTTTTTTATCAGATTGCTAAGGACTAAACATCAATTCCAAGAAGAAAGAAAGCATGGTTGCTCGCAAAGAGACAAACCAATATGCAAATTACAAATTGTAGATATCAAAATCAATCAATTACAACCATTTAAATATCTGGGTAATGTTTTAACGGATGACAGAAAATGTCCACCAAAATCCGAAAGCACATTAGTATAGAAGCTAAGCAAAGTATTAAAAAAAATGGAAAATTTCATTAGAAACAAAGAAAAAAGTACTGAACTGTTACGTAATATCAGTCTTTCTATATGACAGTGAATACTGGACAATTCCTCACATGAAGAAGTGACTTGAGGCAACAGAAATGTTGTTCTACAGGATTTGAATTGGTTAGTTTTAGGGCATATCAACCTCAATGGGTTATTTAATCCAAACAAAATTTTTATTGTGGGTAATATTTGTTTTTCATACATGTATTGCTAGTAATATTTTTCCTTCAAAAAATCTATTTCTGGTAATATTTTTTCAAAAAATGTATAGCTGGTAATATATATGTATATGTTTTCCCAAAAATGTATAGCTGGTAATTTTTTTTTACTAAAAATGTATTGATGTTAATAATGTACTGCTGGTAATAATTATTTCTTCGAAAAATTCATTGCTGGTAATAATTTTTTACAAAGTATTTCTGGTATTAAGACCCATTTTTACACTTTTTTATAGTGTTCTGACCCCACGTTGTGGGTTAACTATTTACCCATAGCTGGGAACCTAACAGGTGCTACCACCCAGGGTCAGGGTGAACTTGGAAACATAGCAATTAAGAGGTGGTTCCACGCTACTCAAAACCTCCTGATCAGAGGCCTTGCTGTTGGACATAGTCTTACCCAGGACGCGGATGTAGTTTATCGTCTTACAAAGGACGCGGATGTAGTTTATCGTCATACCCAGAACGCGGATATAGTTTATCGCCTTACACAGGACGCGGATGTATTTTATCGTCTTACACAGGACGCAGATGAAGTTTATCGTCATACCGAGGACGGTTGTTCTACAGAAAGATGTTGAGAATATCATGGACCGAACATATGAGCAAAAACGAAAAGAAAATGGAAGCAAAAAAGAAACTTATATTTACATCGGAAAGAGACAGTTGGTATTTCTAGGGTGTATAATGAGGATAAAGGTCTTGGGATATTCATAGGGCAAACGCATAGTATATTCAGTGAGCTTGAGTAAATGGATGGCGGAACAAGGGTTAGTAGATATAACAAAAAACAAAATTTATTAGTTCTAAAAGGGACAAGAAGACGTGGAGAGCTATAATCTACTACGTCCCCAGGGGTCAGGGCGCATAAAGAATAATTTTCCTAATATTGCTCTGATATATAAAAATAATAATATATTATTCTCTCTCTCTCTCTCTCTCACACACACACACACACACACACACACACACACACACACACACACACACACACACACAGAGATATATATATTAATTTAAAGAAAAACAGACCACTTTAAGGCTCTATTTTCAATAATTTATTTCAACAGAGAATTTTATTTTTCTCTGGATCTTCCGACTTCACTTTCAAAAGGTGAAACGAAAAATGAATTTAAAATTTACACTTTTGACGGGCAGTATTAATCTTATATAAGTTGGCAAGGTGGTGAGTAATGGTGTAAGAGACATGGTCGAGTTTAGAGAGGGAAGGGAAAGTTTTAAAATTTATTTTTATATTTCTTTTTATTATAATACTTAATATTGAGGAAGAAGCGGGTAAGGATCAGACATTGTCCTATTTAATTCGTCAACTCAACGGAAATGATATGGGAAAAGGAAAGGAGAAAAAAGGGAAAAAGAAAAAAGGTGGAAGTAAAGTGATAAGAGATGTACATAGGGTTTTTGGAGGAAGAAGAGGGGTGGTATAGCTTTAGCAATTTAGATAAAATTTAATATATATATATATATATATATATATATATATATAGTTTATCAAAAACTAGGTAATCCGTATGGGTAGATCCAAGGGGGATAAAATCCAGAGAGCACTGTAAATCCAGAGCAAGTAATTTAAATAAAAACAGACTACTTTAAGGTTCCATGTAACAAATTATTTCACCACAGACCTTTTAAAGGACTGCGGATCATCAGACTTTACTTCCAAAATTTGAAACGAAAAATGAAAATAAATTTACACATTTTTGACGGGCCGTATTAAATTAACGAAATGAGGAATCGAGGGGAAACATGAGTGAGTTAGATGTAATTTAATATTTCTATTCTTTCATACTTAACATTACTTGAGGAGGTACAGACATTGACACATTTGAACGGTTAACTTAACGGAAGTTATATATTGATATAGAAGGGGTAGAGGAAGAAAAAAGACATAAAAAGAAAAAGAGAGAAGGAAGTCATGAGAGAAAGTGTCACTAATTTTTGGGGGAAAGAAAGGCTCGAAAAAGACGCTGTTATTGCTTTACTTTGAAAGTGTTATTTTGGGGGTCCATAAAGATTATAATGTTTGATATAAATTTGAATGTCTAAACTGTCTACAAAGAAATTAATTTGATGTTTGTTAGTGATATATATATATATATATATATATATATATATATATATATATATTATATATATATTTATCCTTCTTACTAATACAATATTTATTAGTCCATTTTTTTATTCCGACTTTCTCGTTCTCCAATGTAATCCTTTTGTCTGCTTCCAATTCCTTTTATTTCTCTTCCCCTTTTACTCACTAAATAAATTTGCATTTTAAGTAACTCCATCCCGCCACGCAATATAAAAGAAAATGGATCAATGAACAAATGAATGAATAAGCAAATAAAAATATGAATATCTCATGATGAAAACGACTTATTTCGTGACAAAAAGTATTCAAATATTTTTCTCCTCAACTGAAGAAATTAATTCTCGTCGGTTGCAGGGCATGGCACCAATCATGGAACTATTCATGACCTGCAAACCCTAAGACGTTTGTTTTTGTTTTACTATTTTCCGACTGAGTCTATTCGCATAATTGAGTTTATAAGCCTATCTGATCCAATTCTGACTTTTAACATCTAATTGTATGGCTGATATAAAAGACAACTGTCTTTCGACGATAATGGTTGAGTCTGGACGATAACTTTGTATGTTAGAAAACATTTCATAAAATAATATAATTCCACGTCTACCTTCGTTCCTTAGTTAGCTTCTTACATTACCCCCTTTCATGCTGTTTGGTTTCAGTAAGGAAAGGAATCTCCGTGTTTAACATTTGATTCGTTGAAATGGAAAAAAAACATCAATTTTTAATATTTCATTTGTACTCACTTCTTTAAATAATGGCCTCTTAAACTCACTGCGTAACGATGCAATATGGGGATTTCCACGGTTATCTTATAGCTGCAAGGTGGCTATCCAATCATTAACTTAAGAATTGTGATGCATCAGAAGATTTACGTAGGAAAACCGTGAACTATTTGAGCTTAACAACTTTAAGATAATATCGCAATAATATCCATAAGTATGAACGTAGGTCATTATTTAAAGAAGTGAGAGGTTACAAATGAAAAGATTAAAAACTGACAAGTTTTTCCACGTCACTGAACCAGACGTTAAACACAACAGAGCATTATCGACTCCTCTGTTCCATTCTTTCTTTCTTTCTTTCTTTCTTTCTCTCTTTCTTTCTTTCTTTCTTTCTTTCTTTCTTTAAAGCCACTGATATGTCTTTTCCGTCTTTCCTCGCGATCAAAACGGAAAAGGCATTATTTATGGGGTATTAGCAGTTGGGGTAACGTATGTGTTAACTAACTGTTATACTGGAACATACCTATTCTATTGTTAATACACTCGCCCACACATAATAAGTAGTAGTAGTAGCAGTCGCCAGGGAGCTCAGTGAGTTGGGGAGTCAGTCGATGTCGGACATTAAAGTATCAACCACCACAACTAGATTGCTGCGTCATTAACTATTATAACAAGTTCCTAACGTTTTGTACGTCGAACCTTTTTAGGACCGACTTAGTGAAATACAAGCCTCCACTGTGAAACTACTCTACAACACTAACTATGGGGCGAAAAATAAGCAGAATTATAATATAATAATAATTAATTTAGATGGGGGCGCATCAGAGACTGATCAGCTCTGATGGGGTCGATTTGGATGAGGGGAGTATGATGTTTGAAAGACCTGAAACTGTCCAATGACCAAATTCAAACCATCATTGACGACGCACTCTAGCGCTAAAGAGAGTATATTCAAAGTAATTATACAAAATTATTTGCTTACTCTCATGAATGACCACAAAAGAATGCTGCTAGAGATACTGCTGGTAAACATATCACTATATATATATATATATATATATATATATATATATATATATATATATATATATATAAGAAATGGACAAGGTCCGACAATTTATTTATTAAAGACATTTTTATGTTTAACGTTGTTTATTTATAGATACAAGTATTTAAGCAAATGCTCTGTTTATAAACAGAGCATTTGCTTAAATACTTGTATCTATAAATAACAACGTTAAACATAAAATGTCTTTTAAAATATATATATATATATATATATATATATATATATATATAAAAAAAGTTCACGTATAGTTTCTAAAGTAGAGTAAAAGTTGGTGAATAAAACAAAGTGAAACGAAAGGGTACCGATGAAATCAGTACGAAAAACATTTATTAATATTAACCAGGTGACACTTTTTTCTAATCATGTATTTTGGACCTCACCCTGACAACCCTCAAATCCACGCTAAAAGAAAAAATGAAAATAACCTAAAGGAACTTGACTCACCACTGACAACACTTAAATCTACGTTAAAAAAAAAAAAGACAGAGTGAAGCCAGGTCACGGAAGTGGGAAAATAACTGAAGTCGAGATGCCAGGTCAGGACTGATTACATTGCAGATTCTTTGAATGTTGTCAAGAATTTCAAGATATACAGCAGGAGAATCAGACTAGATATGACAGCAGTATTCAATATACGGGCGAGTGTAACTGTGCAAGGTGGATTCTGACGAGAATCGTTTCATGGCTTGATACAGTGAACTAACTTCTATCAAAATTTAATAAAACAAATTAAGAAAAATAATATTATTTTTCATACTAATATTGTTTATTATATTTTTACTGATCATAAAGTAATATAAAATGCATAGTTAATTTTGCCCCAATAAAGTTTTTGTAAAACCGCTAGAAAATCGTGAACAAATTATTGGAAAGCAAGAACCTGCTATTCTTTGTCAGGCCCCAAGGATTTATTATGTAAAACTGATAACGGTTTTATGCACGATATAGTCCGTATTTACAATAATATTATTTGTCTTCCTTGTTTTCGTAATAAATATTATTAAGTCAAATTGATAACGAATTTATATGCAGAATATGGTTAGTATTTATAATAATAATAATATTTACTTCCTTTCTGGTTTTTGTACATATGTTACACCCTTATTATATTTTGTAACGTCTAATCTGGCTAGGAGAGAAAATACTACAGTATGTCTCATATTATTATTCAACGTTTTAGCGATATATGAAATAAATATTAGAACCTAAATGTTTATTTACTGAATTATGGTTACTTTTATTTTCTGGTCTGTTATGATGGAAGCCGATTCCTTCTATGCCGATATAACCAGAACGCAGATAATTTCTGTCTAAATTTATAGGATGAGGAGTTATCATTATTTTCCTTTGGACTAATTATTTCTCTTTGTTATCATTATTAATAATATCAGCTCCCTTAGGATAGCCTCGTTGTAGAGGTTCAATAGATCTATGAAGAAGACGCATCCTTGTCTTACGCTCTTTTCTATTCTTCAATTCGTTTTCTATCTAGGCAGTTTGCTCTATAAGTTTTGGGTCATCCTTTCTGAGTAGATCGAGTTTTCCTAAGAGTTTAAATCAGGCAGCCTAGTCGAAAAACACACTCGCAGGACACACTGAATTCCAGAGTGGGAGGGGAAAACAGCGCATAGTCTACTATGGATGGCACAAATACAAATAGAAATAGTAAAGAGATAAAAGTTACTTAAACCAACAAAATGAAGAAAGTTGTGGAGAGCCGCCATCGACCACGTTTTGAATGGATATAGCACATATGCGAAGAAGTCTCTATTTTAGCATTTTTCAACTTCAGGGTGAGATTACCGCTTCCTCGGAATGTGAAATTAGTAAATGCTAGACACTTCAAATACATCGATATCTGAATAAATTTATCACAAACTTAGTACATGGGAAAAGAAAATTGAATATAGAATAGCCTGTGCCAGAGATGGTTTCGACCAAAATCGCTATAAGACAAACACATTAACCTAAAAACTCGAGTCATGTTCTTAAATAGCTTCGTCACATCGAATGTCGTTCATGGCACCAAACCCATTCAGAAATAATAAAACTTTTAGCTGTATACAACCACATTTTAAGATGAATGGCTAAAATGGCTTTGAGTGAATGAATCTTGTCGGTTGAAGAGGACTATCCTTCTTTGTACCTTATGGACTAGTGCTACAGAATCACAAAAAAAAAAGCACGGTACTAAATAACCGAAACCACATCACTTGATGACTTCCAACAACAGCAACAACTAAAATGGATAGCACATATAATTCGAAGAAATAATGACATAATGGAGATGTTGACATTCCACACCACTTCAAACAAAAGGTTGGGAATGCAACCCCATCAATACGGTAAAGAGCGATAACAGCTAATAGACTGGAAAATCCTATATTCCTGTAAAACTGTTTCAAGAGAAAGATTCTGTAAATTTCAACGCCCCAAAGTAGTGTCTGTTTGATCAATGAATGCGGTATCTTTCCTTTTAATGAAGCAGTTCGAATTACTATTACAATTAGTGTGTATACCCTGTTTTAAAAAAATCTGGGCGTGCGCTCACCTCAGTAGCAATATGGGTCCATTAGCTTCTTTTTGTCTCATCAACAAACACTTTGAGGCGATCATCAACATGAAGGTTGTTGATCATCTCAACACTGACAAAAATCTGAATGCCTTAGATATATCGAAGGTCTTAGATAAGGTCTGGCATAGAAGATTGCTACACAAACTCTCCAACTATGAAATTTCTGGAAGAGATTATCTAATCCTATGTAGATTCATGAAGGTCACTGTTAATGGTCACTCTTCCGAGGTCCGTGAGATCAATGCAAGTGTCCCCCAAGAATCGTTTTTGGTCCTACCCTCTTTCTGTATTGTATTAATTTTGCTGGTATATTGAGCACAAGGTCATTTCTTGCGGATGGTATATTGACTAAAGAAAATTATTGCCAAGTTATTTTTGTGGGGAGAAAATACATCAACAAGAATAAGGTTATAGTGCACTAGTAAAAAATATCTTTGCATGTTCATGTAGAAGATGAAAAGTGTGTTGTCCTAAGAAGAACGGTGGTCTAGTCGCTGAGAATTGTTGCCCTGAAAAGGACAGTTTTGAGCGGTAACGTATTGTTTCCCTGAAAAGAAGAGTTTTGAGCCGTACAGAATTGTTGCACTGAAAAAGACAGTTTTATAGCCGTAGAGAATTGTTGCCCTGAAAAGAACAGTTTTGAGCCGTAAAGTAGTGTTACCCTGAAAAGGAGAGTTTTGAGCCGTACAGAATTGTTGTACTGAAAAAAACAGTTTTATAGCCGTAGAGAATTGTTACCCTGAAAAGGTCAGTTTTGAGCCGTAGAGAATTGTTGCAATGAAAAGGACAGTTTTGAGCCATGAAGTATTGTTGCCCTGAAAAGGAGAGTTTTGAGCCGAGGAGAATTGTTGCACTGAAAAGGACAGTTTTGTAGCCGTAGAAAATTGTGGCTTTGAAAAGGACAGTTTTGAGCCGTAGAGAATTGTTGCCGTGAAAAAGACAGTTTTGTAGACGTAGAGAATTGTTGCTCTGAAAATGACAGTTTTGAGGCATAGAGAATTGTTGCCCTGAAAAGGACAGTTTTGAGCCGTAGAGAATTGTTGCATTGAAAAGGAAAGTTTTGAGCCGTAGAGAATTGTACTGTAACTGTTGTTGCTTATGGCGGAATGTTACTTTTCGAGATTTGAGGCCTTTTTATATCCTGCATCGGTTTTATAACTATCGCTCGTCCTGGGAGGTTAATATTCTTCTCCCGGCTGCTTTTTCTAAAACGTTGGAGTGTCAACAGGATACGACACTCCGATTTTTAGTGAATATATGTGCAAATGATACAACACTATATGTGTGCAGATCTTTCGGTGATCGGAAACTGGCAGCCGATCACCTCTCTGATCTAGCTCTAACAGCTCAACTGAAGAAAGACTGGCCTTAAACATTCAGTACCTTAAAAACCAAACTAGTTACAGTCCATCATCACCGAGCAGACCCCGAATTTTCATCTATCGCGATGAATGTGTGTTCTCTCAAGAAAGTACCTTGCTTTGAACACCTATTGGAACTCAAGGTCGTCCCAGACCTCGTGAAATTTATATGTATGATCCATCGTTAAAGATCCTGGAAGAGCGGTATGTTGTATCACTCCAGTAAGTGCCAGTCTCCCATTAAGTTCTACCTTTACAAGAGCTATATCCTACGGAAAATGAAATACTGCTGCTATATCTGGGATGGAGCTGTACGTTTTTCATTATCCAATCTTGAAGTTTAAACTACTTGGTCTTTTGGGTGCTGAATTATTCCCCCACTACAACGCCTTTCCACATTTTCCACAGACGAAACATAGGAAGCCTCTCACTACTCTATCATTATTTCCATGAAAAATGTTCTGACGAACTTTAATTCCATCAGCATTAGGGCGAACCATCTTCATGCCTTTCGTAATCCATTAGAAAGGATGAAGCTCCACTCAGTCAGCTTCTTCCCACAAACCGCTATTTGTGAAACAGACTCACGAGAGGATGCTTTCCCAAGCACTACAGTCTTAATCTCTTCAAATGTAGATCTAGCCGTTATCTTTCTTACATATCCTCATAAACTCAACTTAGCTCTTAATCTTACCTATCACATAACAACTCCTTCCAGTAACTGTTTACATTGAATGGGTCTTGGCTCTTGCATAGGGAGAACATCGATAAAAAAAAAAAATATATATATATATGCAGTACTTACTCCTTTTAAAAATCAGAAATTATATGAGCTGTTGGCTTTCGAAATATCTCCAGGGGAGTGGCGATTTTGAAATGGTTAGGGGAGCGGAAACAAAAGAAAGCAAATTTTTTCCCTTTTTTTTAGACATTATATAACGTGTGAAATCTGACTTTAAAAATTAACTTAAAGAAAGAACTTTTAATTGCAACCGTATTTGTTATACAATTTTGTTGAAATTAGCAAGAATTATAACAAACTAGCAGCATGACCCGGCGTTGCCCGTGCTTGATTCAAAAATCGTACGACTCATACAGCAATCGCTATCACTTGACTTAAAATATTTTTGCCCTTCCTTGCCTTTAAAGGAGTGCCCTTTGCAGTGCTAATGTTGCTACATGCCTTACTGCTTGTCTATCTCACACTGCAAATATTTTCTAAGCTCCATACTAAACATTAAATCTGTTACGAAAAAAGAACTAAACAAAATGAACACAAAACGATCAGCTTTAAAAAAGGACTCGTAACTGGAAAAACCGAATGAAAAAAGAATGTTAACAACAAATACTTTTTCACACCCAACCCAGTTCTGCGGAATCAGAATCAACGTTGAGTTTAAGCAAGCGAATGAGCCAATTGGAGTAAAGTGCCATGCAGATTTAAATTTTTCCCACTTGTGATGAATGCAGCTATCGATTTCTTTTTTGCATGCTAGCATGCTAGTTAACATTCGTGTCAGTCATCTGTTGGCTCTCACGCTGGCCAACAGAATCTTCCTGCCTATTCGTGGCAGCCAGCTAAAGGTTCTCACTCTGGCCAGTAGAAAATGTCCGCAAACTACATGAAAACTGCCGTAGAAGCATGAAAAATCGATTATTTCCACTATCGATGGGAGTTGGGTAATGCAAAGTCGGTTTTGGCCTTCCCGCTAACTTGGGGCATGTGCATGTAAATTTTGGTGCAAATCCGTCGAAAATTGCGGCCGTGCAATCGTTACACACACATACTGCCTTTTATAGATAGAGATTATACATCTCCAAATTCTGCTTTGGAATCTTCTCTTTATTTTCATTAAGATGGCCCTTTTCACTTTTTCTTTCTTGCCGTTTATTTATTCAGTAAATTGTCAATATTGGATTTCCCACATTGGAACCAGAAACAGTACATGCATGAAATTACTTTCAAATCTGTTACCTCTTTGTTTACTTTGTTTCTATTAAGCATTTTCTAAATTGTTTGAATAGTTTTAATTTTTATGTTTGATTGTAAATAGTTTTGGTTCTCTTCGTTTTCTGATTCTTTCCAAATAATAATAATTCCCGCCAACTTGGAGCATGTGCATGTAAATTTTGGTGCAAATCCGTCGAAAATTGCGGCCGTGCATTCGTTACACACACACACACACACACACACACACACACACACACACACACACACATGCACATCCTGCCTTTTATAGATAGAGATTTATATTAAAGTGACATACTTTCAGAGTAACGGACTTTTCACTATGGTAACTAGACTTTATGAATTTAAGCGCAGTACTAGATTGGCAACAAGGTCTCATCTATTGTTCTCGCTCCTTAATAATATTTCACTATTTTCTTATTCTTTCACACTCAGTAGCCTCTTGTGTCTTCATGGCTTTACTGTCAATCGTTATCTACTCTCCTCTTGATTACTCTTCTATTGTTCTCGCTATTTAATAATATTTCACTTTTTTCTTATTCTTTCACACTCAGTAGCCCCTTGTGTCTTTATGGCTTTACTGTCAATCGTTATCTACTGTCCTCTTGATTACCCATCTATTGTTCTCTCTCCTTAATAATATTTCTCTTTTTTTCTTATTCTTTAACACTCAGTAACCCCTTGCATGTTAGAGGCCTTACTGGCTTGCATAGGGTGAAATGATTATATGTATGTAAATACTAGCTTTGTACAGAGTGAGCTATGTATTTTTTTTTTTTAAAGAGCAATGAATAATACTTATTAATTTTTGATTTTCAGGGAATTCCGAACTGGAGAACACTTGCAATTGACAATCGATACTGACGCCTGCAAAGGTACATCAAGTGAGATCAATTACCTGGAACATGTACAAGCAGTGATCACTTTGAAATCATCCTACCGTGGTCACGTGGAAATGTTTTTGACTTCCCCGATGAACACCACGTAAGTACATCACACTTTGATGTAGATAAATACACATACTCAGTGTGCACTTTTATATTTACCCACACTCTATTCCTAATATTCATTTTTACTCATGGCATATATCATAGATAGATAGATAGATAGATAGATAGATCTAGACATAATCATGCATTTCTGGGACATAAAATCTTTGTAAAACGTATATATTTCCTGTTATATAATACTACACTGACTCGTCGCCGAATTGTCAGAACGTTCGAATTGTGACGATAACACCCGGGTTCGAATCTCATCATGGTCGATTTTTCGAACTGGAGACTTTTGGAAAGTGCCGGAAAAACATACCATGAGTTGACCAAAGATTTGTGAGTGAATCTGGGTAGGCGGAACACAGTCGAGTGTGCTGGCCTTGTTCAAATTGTTGATCACGCTAGATAACACGCCCTTTCCAAGAAACTGTTATATTTTGAAATACAATTTGATTTCTTTAAGAAATTATAGGATATTATACGGATTAATGTCATGAAAGAGCTCTTTCGTGATGGTTGGTTGATTTCGTTCCGCGGTATATCAACATCTCCATGGGTTATTTATTACCGAAATCTAAATATTTTGAACAATTTTATGGCTTCAATTCAATATATTTTGAATGCAATTCTCTGCCTTCAACTACAGATAAAATGTTTTGTTAGTCATTTTGCTATAAATTGTTTATATTTCTACGATAAACTGTATTGCTGGTCATTAGGCTTTAAAAATATATTGTTGGTCATTTTGCTATAAAAATGTATTTTTATACCTTCATAGTGTTTTGTTTTTGTTTAGGAGATTCACTATTTGCTCATAGCTAGGTCCCTAAAAGTTGCTACCAACTCGATTTTGGGTGAACCTGGGAACAATAGCAATTAAGATATGGTTTCATGCTTCTCAAAATCAGACGCCTTGCTGCCGGATGTAGTTTATCGTCATACCCAGGAATATTTAGCATAATGAATTTCTGAGATGAAACCATACTGTTAAATATATTACAGGCTGCACTATATTCATTTTTTTATAGGCCTTAATATTTTAGGAATATCTATGACAAAGTGGTAAAAATCTTCGTGGGAATCGTTTCTTCATTATACTAAAGTGATTTTCACATTATGTGACTACACCACCGCACGAAGTAGAGATGGAGCTGAAATTTTAATTTAATTTTTTTTTTAATATGTTTTGGATATATAGTCTAGCCGATTTCATTTAGTTTTTTTTTTTCTTTTTGTTCATGTTTCAGTGTCTTATGTTATCAAATATCCCACATTGTGATAACAGAATAATTATCAACATTGGGGAAATGTTATAAGAACACAAATTTACTCTGGATGATCTAGCGATTAAAGCACTTTCTATGCAATTTCGTTTTTAGTAAATTGCTTTCTTTTTTAAATCAAAATTATAGTCAGACTCGTAATGGTGCGCATTGAGTGTTTTATTTTGTAAAAGATCCTTTTTGTATTTATATAGTCTTTTATTTAAATTCCTTGAGGTTGCTCTTGTGCATTACTTGTATTACAGGTGATAGAGTAAATTCCTCGTTCAAGTTTTAGCGTATTATTTTGTCTTGTATTAATTAAGTGCGCATCAGCGTAAATATCAGTCCTATGAAGTCCTAAAAGACGAAACGCACCACACGAAAACGTTCTCCACTTTGACATAGATTTTCCTAAATAATTCTTGATATATACAAATTTATATATCATTCTGTCTGGTATCTATAACTAATAAATTCCTTATTATTAGTTTCTGATAGAATAGGAACGTTTTGATATGAATTAATATTTTCATTGTTTGTCGAGAAACCAGATTCGAGCATGCGCTACACTTCACCCTATCTTCTGTTGGTAATAATCTTCAACTTTTTTCTACTTTCAGCTCCATGATCCTTAGCCGCCGCCCTAGGGACAGCGACAACAGAAACGGATTTAAACGATGGCCCTTTATGACTACTCACACATGGGCAGAAAATCCGCACGGTCGCTGGACGCTGACGGTTCGTCTCAATTCTGGCTGGTCAAGCCGCATGGACATGGGCGTGTTCAGCGAGTGGACCCTGATGCTGCACGGGACCAAAACCTCACCTTACGTCCACCAAGATATCTATGGGAACAAAAAACTGGATACTGTTAAGAGTATGCATATTAATGGTTTCCGAAAATTTTAACGATACTTGAAAAGATCACAAACAAGGAACAAAGAACATAAAATAACAACAACAACAAAAAGAAAAATTCAGAGAGAAAGAGAAAGAGAAAGAGAGAAAGGGAAAGCAAAAAAGACGAAAAGAACAGTGCGCATTCAAAATCATACCAAAAATGATATATATATATTATCAATATAATTTTAACACATATATATGTATATTAATCAAAAAGTATATAA
The DNA here is from genome assembly GCA_903632075.3 of Acanthosepion pharaonis. Lineage (NCBI taxonomy): Eukaryota > Metazoa > Mollusca > Cephalopoda > Sepiida > Sepiidae > Acanthosepion > Acanthosepion pharaonis. The sequence continues at coordinate 271,565 of CAHIKZ030001118.1, read as the reverse complement.
TTTAAAATCATTAAAAAATATTTAAAAAAATATCTAAAAACAAATTATTGCAGAACGAATAATGAAAGATTAAGCATTACATAAAGAGTGAATCGGAAGAATGAAAAAGAAAAACGGAAAACGAAAAATCGGCGGTTAAACTAATATATGTCCCTTGATTCAATGAACAGAAAACGAATATTTTACTGTACATACATACATACATACATGTATATACATGCATATACGTACATTATACATATATATATATATACATTGTTCATATACATACACACACGCATGTTTAAATACACACATAATCATACACATTATTTAGTAGATAAACAAGTACAAATAAATTTTAAATATACGCAAACATATAAATAATTCCACTCTGAGAATATACGAGGTACAAAACCAAAAGTTTCAGGAATTTGAACAGTTCGTGTCAAACGAATGTAGTATGGAGTTTTATGAACAGTAAACTAAGACATAGTTTCCACAGTCTCTTTCAAAGAAGTACTTCAAGATGAAACAATGAAAACTAGGTTTTGGAGCTAAGTTTTGGTAGCACCTCGTATGTAGGATTTTAATTATTTGTGAGTACAACGTATACATATAACAGTATTATATGTGAATGAAGTAAACACACACACACACACACACATATGTATGCTGTATGTGCTCATTCTGTGGTAAAAATAATATAGAAATTGGTAAGAATATACATCGCTCAACAGCTGAACACACATAAACCTGCACATACATACACACATATGCACACACACACATATATATAATAACAACAAATATATACATGTGTTGATATGTATATATGTTTGTGTGTGAATATGCACACATTTAGAATATACTGGAAAAAACTTAGTACCCGCAGACACACACACAAAGAAAAACTCACCAATCCTCACATACACAAATGTATACATATATGCGTGTGCAGAACTTTTAGAAAAATGCCTATAGGTCTTTAGATTTTGAATTCATAATGTATGTAATGTTTCACCGTATTTGTCATTCGTAAAAAGATAATAAAATTAATAGTTGCATTAAATTAAGTAAGAATTCATTGATTGCTTAATTGAAAATTAAAATTACAATATATTCTATATCGAGTTACAATTCTGAATGTTTCCTTTTTGTGTGTCGATATCCCCTTTTCTTATTATTATTCCATGAATATTATGATTTACCGGCTTTTAAAAGACTGGTTGTAAGAATATATATTATATAATATATATATATATATATATATATATATATATATATATATATATATATATATATATATAAAATTAAATTAGAAGTAAAAATGTTCTATACTTATCGAAGGTCAACTCAGAGTTTCGTTATACTTTCAGTCATTGATCCTGACTTTGAACAAGAATGTAGTTAGCAATACAATCATTCTTGTATACAATCCCGACGAGTGATTGAAAAATTACGAAACCCTGAGTTGAGTTGCAATAAGTACTGAACGTTTTTACTTCTAACTTAATAATAATAATTATCGCTCTAGTCAAACATTGAGCACTTAATTAGTAGAAATTATATTAAATTTGATATACGTCAAATTATATAATTTTACGTAATGTACTATATATATGTGTGTGTGTGAGTTTATATATATATATATAAACTCACACACACACACATATATATGTATTTATAAAAAAGTAATAATTGTCGACACTATAGAAGAGAAGCAATGAATCAGTAAGTTGTTATGTCAAAGAGCACTTTACGTGATATGAGTGAATTATGCTAGCGTAAAAAAGAGAGTATGTATGTATGCGCGAATGCGTACACATATAACATACGTATGTGTTGAATGATAACGTTTCGGACCTAATATACGTAAACATGTACATACATGAAAATATCAGTTGGAAAAAAACAAAAAAAAAAAAAAAAAACAACTTGATATATTTCTGAGAAACTCCAAATGTTCTTTACACCCGCATAAAAAGCACACATACACTAAACATAAAATAAAGTCACTGGAATACAGTAATATATTAAGGCTCTAAAAATAGGCATACCTATTTACATCTTAAATTTGTTACTCCTGAAGATTGAACGTAATTATGTGAAACTAGGAATAGAGACATGGATAAGATAATCGAACAAAATTTTATTTATTATTATTATATAATGACAAAGACAACTTGCTTTAAAAACGTTATCTTCCAGAATTACACTGGTCGACTGGTTGTTGGCAAAATACAATCTTTGTTATTGTCCTTGTAATAAATCATATAAAAAAACAACATTTATCTTTATCTGAGTATGCCAAGGTACATTAATAAAACATATTAAAAACACTTTATGCATGTATGTATATATGTGTACAAAAGTGACTAATTTAGTCTGACCAATCGATTGATAAGAAAATAATTAACATGAATAAGACCAAAAAGATTATAAAAATCTATATTTTCCACTTATATATTCCAAAAACCTTGTTTGCTTAAATTATTATCCCCAAGAACGCTTTCAGTTTTCTTTCCTTCTTTCTTTCTTTCTTTCTTTATGAAAGCATGTAATAATTTCTCTATAAATATTTATTTTCTAAAATCTAATCTTCTGGTCATTTTACATTTCAAGATTCGAGTTTTAACGTAAACGTTACACACATTCATGAAAAGATTCTCTATAAAAAAGATATTAGGAAGAATAAATTCATTCCAACACTTATGTTAATAAAAACTAAAAAGTTTTAAACACAATGTTGTATTAGCTCATACTATTAATTAGTTGTAAAACGGTGACAAAATTATCTATCTATCTATCTATCTATCTATCTATCTATCTATCTATCTATCTATCTATCATTCTGTTCATTATCTATCTATCTATCTATCTATCTATCTATCTATCTATGGTTTTCGTTGTAGTTTTCAAATATGAATTTAAAACGAATTTTAAAACTGCAAAATAATCAAGTCACGTGCTGTTTCACTTACCACTAGGTTTTGAGTTGATGCTATAATAATTTCTTATGTTACTATTAATTTGCCAAACCCCAGCTTTTCCTCGTATTGTTATATATATATATATATATATATATATATATATATATATAGTCATTACACTTGCCGAATGTTTAGTGAACCTCAGTTTAATGAAGCCAAAAATGTAGTTGTTTTTAGTAATTTTGATTATCTGACAGATTTCTAAAATAAAATTATGCATATATATATATATATATATATATCGGATTAATACAAATAAAATTTATCTCTAAGCTGGTTGATATGCATTCATACATACATAGAACTATTTTGCCATCTATCTATCTATCTATCTATCTATCTATCTATCTATCTATCTATCTATCTATCTATCTATTTCAGTCTGTTCCCCTCTCTCTCTTTCTCTCTCACTCTCTCTCTCTCTTTTTATCTCCTCTTCTTTATCTATCCATCCATTTATCTATCAGAAGAAGGATAAGAAGATTTTAAAATGGTTGAGTTTAGAATCATCTATTAGGAATATAAGCTGGTAAAGAGCTAAGTATTTTAAAACTTTCCTATCGTAGTCAGTGAATAGTCAGTAAAATCCCAAATCCCCCAGGATATAAATATCTACGTGCATGCATATATACATACATTTCACATACAAGCAATCACACTCTTTAAAATTACCAATAGTACAAATACTTTCATGTACATTCACACATAAGTATGTTTTAATCTTACTTACGATTACGCTACTTCTCTATACATATATATACACGTTCATATATATATATATATATATATATATATATATATATATATATATATATATATAATATATATATGTGATGTTATTAAAGTTGGAATGAATGATAGATATAAGGTAATCAAAATAAAGGTAAATTCCTTTGATATATGTCACCGATTACCTGGCGTTATCAGAAAAAGACTTGCATATCAAATTCTTTTTCTGATGGCGCCAGATTTTCGGTGAAAGTTATCAAAGTAAACAGTTTTTCAAATTTGTTTTTGAAGTAAATTTATAATAGGTAGTATAGACCCATTATGTTTGATTCAGAAACACATGTATATGCACATATAGCCGCAGACATATACCTGGAAGTGCACGTACTTGCATATACAAACCAACACACACGTGCATACACACACACACACACACACACACACACACACACACACACACACACACACACACACACACACACACACACACACACACACACACACATTTACATAACGCGTTCACAATTTCATATGCACATGTGAATTGGGCGTATTATTCACACTTATGTATGTATATATGCATGTATGCATAGCTATGTTTATACCCACAAGTGTATGTATGCATGTACTTAGTATATATATATATATATATATATATATATATATATATATATATATATATATAATATATATGTGTAATAAACTGCATACATATATACACAGAAAGTACCACGCAAACTCCCGACAATTATAATATAAAGAATTGGTTTTCATTGAACTGAGATTTACCAAATCTTCGAAGTTTATTTTCACATCTCTGTAAACATCCTTCGTTGGAACCCAAAAAGTACATTCGCAAGCTTTGAAAAAAAAAGTTAATCACTTTTGTTTGTTTATTTATTTATCTTGGTTGCTACTGAAGAAAAATGTAAACGTTCAGGATTTATTTATTTGGTAGATATTTTTATTTTTATTTCATAACACTAACAGCATAATATTAAAACATTCATAAACGCTATCTAATTATTAGTGAGCATAAATGTCTACGCTATCGTACATAAGTTCAAGTCTACATTTAATACAACAAATAGAAAATATAATTTTCTCTTTTCATTAAATCTCGCGTCTTTATGACACGTTTCCTTCCTACCTTCCTACTTTCTTTCTTTCTTTCTTTCTACCTTCCTTCCTTCCTTCCTTTCCTCTCTTCCTTCCTTCCTCCTTAGTTCACTCAAATATTTTAATTTCGTTCAAATGATGTTAGATTTGCCGCTGAAATACACCCATTTAATAGTTTAGTGGAAATTTCTTGTATCTGCAGGTTATTTATTCTAAGATAAAATATAATCAGAATGTTGACGTTCTACACTACTTCAAACAAAAAGTTAGGAAAGAAACGCCATCAATACAGGAAAGAGCAATAAAAGCTACTGGAATAAAAACCTATTTTCCTGACAAATTGTTTTAATAGAAATATTTTATAAAATTAAAATGGCGGTTACGCTGACTTCATGGTCAAAGAATAACGAATGTCTCCTTATAAAGAAACAGTTAATATTACAATTACAATTAACATCTATCTATCTATCTATCTATCTATCTATCTATCTATCTATCTCAGTCTATTCATATCTATCTATCTATCTTGTATATTTAGGCGGCATGACTCCATTTAAAAGTTATATCAAACAAACACACCGCGCATGTAAACCACAGTTGCACACAATTTTGTCATGTTATCAAAGAAATTTACAACTTAACACAACAGGTATAAATATATTTAAAATTTTAGTTCATAAAACTAAACAAGATTTTTGCATATCTGAATTCTTCTGGACTTTGAATGATTTTAAAATATTTTTTGTTACTTAAAAATGCAAAATACTTAATAATTACTATTATACATATATAGTATTTTTTAATTGCCTAGTTAAATCTTTGTTGTTCAGTTACAAACATTCAATGACCATAAAAAAATGGATAGTTCCTATATTTTTCGATTATTCGATGTAAAAAGAATAAAAAATAAATATGAAAGAAATATAATTTAGTACAAAATAATTATAAATGTACTAAAGTAAAAACGTATTACTGTGATTAATAAATTTAATTAAGGACTACAGGTATTTTTATTTATTTGATTAAAAATAGTAAAATTTATTAACAGATGTTACTAATATTAACACTTGCAACTCCACAGTTGTTATTTCTATATTTTTATTATATTGTTCATTATACTAATATCATCACGACTAACGACTATCTGATATTAGTAATCTGATGCCCAAAATATTCTTATTCACAACTGTTATAAATAACTATTATTTTTTTAACTATCACTGTTATTATTATATTTATTATTATTGCTGTTTTATAGCGATTTTTGTTCTTACAGTAGCATCGTCTAGTTTAAAAAAATATTTTAATTCCTATTATGTAAAAAAAAAAAAATTATATTTAATGTACTTTTTGGGTTCATGATTTTCCTTTCAATAAACTCTGCACCAGAGCGGATGCTATTTCTATCCGCCCTTCCCCTTCCCATTAATATTTTTTCAATTTTTCACCGTCAGGTAGAAACATTTTGTTGTTAATTATTCGTTACAAAATTAATACATGTAGTTGTTTACTAAACGGAAAAATATCACAACAAATAATAGTAATTAATGTGACAAATTATTATAAAATATTAATAATATTAATTATTATTATTATCTTTATATATTTTTTATTTATTTTTCTTTGTACGCCTTCCATGTACTTCATTTTTTTCTTGTCAATAAAATTAAATAAAAGTTGCTGCAATCAAATTTTATTTGAGATTTTCATTTAATGCTTTTCGTCACGCATTAACTGAAAAAGGAAAACAAGTTAATCTGACGTGATAAAATAACTTCTTAAATTGCAGTTGTTACCCAACTAAAATGTTCCTAAATTTTAGTTGTGGCAATTTGCTTTTTAAGCCCCGCGCTAAATATGTAATAAAAATTTGCCGAATATTTATATTTAGGTGTAAATTTACACGCTTGATTCGAAAACAGCAAAGAAATTTTTATAAAATCTACCGTTTATGAGTAATCGACAATAAAAGTTCGGACTCATTCGCGTTACGACACGGCAGTAATTTCTGGCGTTGTTTGCATACATTCGCTGCTGATAATTTTTGCGCGGAAAATTACATTCTTAACGGCCTTTTTACGGTTCTTCATTCAATTAGTGCACAACTCAGGACTCATTGCGTGCGCAATAATCAAGATTGTTCCGCAACAAATATATGCAAACAACGCCGGTAATGGCTTCCGTGCCGTAACACGAATGAGTCCAGACTTTTCTTGTCGATAACTCCAAATGCTAGATTTTATCAAAATTTCTTTGTTATTTTCGAATTAAGCATATACATTTACACCTAAATATAACTATTCGGCAAATTTTTATTACATATTTAACGCGGCGCTTAAAAAGCAAATTGTCCTTTAGTTGTTGCACAACTAAAATAATTTCCTAAATTTCAGTTGTTAGGCAACTAAAATAATTTCCAAAATTTTAGTTGTTAGTCAACTAAAATAATTTCCTAAATTTCAGTTGTTAGACAACTAAAACAATTTCCTAAATTTTAGTTGTTAGACAACTAAAATAATTTCCTAACTTTCAGTTGTTAGACAACTAAAATAATTTCCCAAACTTTAGTTGTTAGACAACTAAGGCACTTCCCTAAATTTTACTTGTGAGAAAACAAAAGTATTTTGAAATACTGAATACCACAGTTTGAATACTGCTAACACTGTCTTAACAATTTTAGTAAAATGTTAATTTAATCCTGAGGTAACATTTGAAATTATTTTAATAATATTGTTTTTTAGGAAATACCAATATGGAAAATATGAATTATAAATATTAATTCTATTTGTTGCCTTTTTCGGCTACTCTTGGAGACATAATTATGATGCTAGAAAACGATCATCGTTGAATTCGCTCCCTATTTTCTGTGTATTATGCGCTAGAAGGAAGAATTTTCTAGCCTGGTTTTTATTCGTATTTAAATGAGGAATTAACTGTTAGTGCCTATTAATTATTCTTGATAAGTGAGTAAAATTTAGGCTTTAAAAAGAACTGTTTATTTATTAAATTCGATAAGCATTGTCCTGTAGGGGTTTTGAATGTTATTGTTATGTCTGTACAACCGGAAATGAATGTTGCGTCGCATGCAAATCGTTACATAATGAAGCAAAAGAAGTCAGTGCAAGTTTAAATTTTTATGAGCTCTGACATTATAGCGCTTTCTTTATTTTTTTATTTCTTTTTTCTTTTCCTTTTTTTTTAATTTTTTTTTTTTTTTGGCGTGGTGGGATTTTGTAATCGGCTGAATAAATCCAATAAGGATGGTAGACTCATTCATTAGTTATCTCCCTCGAAAAAATTGTTTTCACCAGTTCAGCAATATTCAATTGCAAATCAGCCTGAATTTTTTTATTTTTTTTATTTTATTTTTTTTATTTATTTATATTAGTGAGTGCATATTATGTGGCCTGGTAGTGAATTCTTTGGGTCTTGTCACTGGCTCTAACCGACGTGTTTATTCATTGAGCCAGTGACTAGACCCAAAGAGTTGTGAGTTCAATACCAGGCCAGAGCACTGGTGAACCAAACTTGGAGAGTTAAGTTTAAGGGAAATAACTGAGACGTCCGGTGGAGGCATGGCACGTGGAACTAGAACAATCTACCCCCTGTGGACGAAATAGAGGATTCGGTTCGAAATTCCAATCACCTGAAAAAAAAAAAACCGGTGCGGGCAACGGCCGAAACGTTGTGAATATGGCAATGAAGTTGAGGATAACAGTCCAAATAATGTAAATAATGTAAGTAATCATTATACCTCATCTCAGAGATATAGACAGATATCGAAAAAAAGATTGTCACGCAAGATTATGTTATTTTCTATATATTATGTGCAACGTTTTGGCAACATATATGTTATTCAAGTACAATATAAATAAACAGAAAGGGAATATTTAATAGTTACCTTACCTGAAATATTTCGAGAACGTTCATCTATTATCATTTAAGTAGCAAATCACCCAGATTTTCATTTTGTTTTCCATTCTTTAAATTAGTACCACTTGAGAACTTCCAATACTATTAACAATTAACATGGATAGTACATGTAACTCAAGATGTTGACATTCCGCACTACTTCAAACAAAAACTTAGGAAGGAAACCACCATCAATATTGGGATAAACGTTAACAACTTCTTTGAGAAGCCTATTTTCCTGAAAACTTATTTTATGTGAAAGATTTTATAAATTTCAACTAAAAACAGTACTGGCTGCTTGGCCAATGAATATTGAATGTGTCCTTTTTAGGAAACGGCTAATATTAGTATTACAATCGCAGATATAATTTAATTTCATATCTCTAACCACAATGCACCGTTTTTGGTACCAGTGAATTGACATATCTTATGAGGAGCACGAATGCAGACCACAAAATATCAGGTGCAAATCATCTTGGCTTTTTATTGTTACACACTTTTAAATTAGCACACTGAAAGCGCACCTTAATTTGATTATGTTAATTTAATACACTTTTAGATACGTAGAGGTTATATACTGGCACATTACATAGATTCAAAATAAATATTATTTTATTTTACATACAGATACTGTGAACCATTGTATCTTAATCAATTGGAAGGTATAAGTCAGTTTGTGACCATTTTCAACAAAATGCATAAGGAATGTATAACGCACAAAATTAGCCTCTACCTTGAGAGTCTCTTGGATATTGTACTGGCTGAATATTACACACACACACACACACACACACACACACACACACACACACACACACACACACATATATATATATATATATATATATATATATATATATATATATATATATATATATCAGGTCATCCCATAAGTTCTGTCCGAATTTTAACTTTTGTTAAAATGAACGAAATTTAAAGAGTATTTTATACTGTCTAATGGAGCTGAACATTATTTTTATGTTTAGATGCATTTAAACTGATCAAATTTGATTTAAGAGAACAATAAAATTAAATTTTGTTTGATTAAAATCCTGCTTACATGGAAGTACCCAAGAATCATTTCAGGCAAATAATGCTTTATGAGTTCAAGAAAGGAAACTCAGCAGCCGAAGCGGCTAGAAACATTCACTCAATTTATGGAGAGGATGTGTGAATGAAAGAACTTGCAGAAGATGGTTTGCAAAATTCAGAGGTGGAGATTTCACCCTTGAAGATGAAGATCGAACCGGACGTCCAGTTGAGTTTGATGAAAAGCTGCTTGAAGCAGCCCTTGAAGAAAATCCTGCTTTATCAGTTGAGGAATTGGCAGTGGTTCTCAGTTCAAACCATACAACTGTTCATCGTCATCTTCAACAAATTGGAAAAGTTCCTAAACTTGCCAAATGGGTGCCTCATGAATTGTCTGAAAACATCTGCTCTTCTCTCCATTCTAGCCATTTTTTTCACCATTTTTTGGATAGACTTGTGACTGGCGACGAAAAATGGATCTTTTATCGAAATGTTAAGCGTCGTAGACAGTGGCTTGGTAAAGGGGAAGGACTCCAGCCACAGCCGAGAAGGGAACTTCATGGGCAAAAGGTTCTTCTTTCAATCTGGTGGGATCGCCAAAGAATAATCCACTTTGAATTCTTACCACCTAATGCAACAATTAATGCTCGAATATACTGTCAGTAATTAGAGCGTTTGAACCAAGCTTTGAGGAAAAAAAGACCTGCTCTAGTGAATCGAAAAGGGATGATGTTTCATCAGGACAATGCGCGACCCCACACAGCAAGAATCACGTCACAAAAGATTGAAGAACTTGGTTGGGAGAAAATTCCTCATCCACCTTATTCTCCCGATCTTGCTACTTCAGATTACCATTTGTTTCGTAGCTTACAGAATCATTTGGAAGAAACAGCTTTTGTAACACAGGAAGAGGTTAAAACTGACATTTGTGAGTTCTTCGAATCAAAGCCAAAAGAATTTTACAGTAATGGAATTAGTAAGCTTGTTAATAGATGGAAAGAAGTCATAGATAATCAGGGAAAATACATTGTTGATTGAATCTGTAATTAAATGTAACATTTGGTCACTTGTTTTCTTTATTCAAAATTCGGACAGAACTTATGGGATGACCTGATATATATATATATATATATATATATATATATATATATATATATATATATATATATATGAAAGTGAACAATGAAGTCAACACTCAGAGGCAACAGGCTGTTTCATGCTAGACGCAATCGTCAAGCCTGTCTCTATCATGAAACAGCCTGTCGCCTCCGAGTGTTAACGTCAATGTTCACTTTATATTTATATTTACATACGCTATATCGCTGATATTGAGCACTTTATCCCATAAATATAGCATACCTTAGAACTATATTTCTGTACAGACATACACACACACACACATACATACTTAGAGAAAGTAGTAAAAAAAACATTTTGACTCGCCGTGATAAATGAGAAATTAGAGTCGCTCTTGATAAATTGTCAGTGCCTACAGGAATTACTCAATGAAAAGTAACTTCAATGTTTTAAAAACCACATGTTATCCTCTGTTCCTTTGTTACAATGGTGACGTCAAAGGAACTATCTGAGAACATTAAATGTTCTATTATTAGTAAGAAGTTGAATAAACGTAAATTCTCATGTGGAATTTTAAAATTCCTAATCGCATCGATAATAAAAATAAGAACAGAGGAAATTAATACACGAAATAAACGATAAAATACAAGATAACTATGGGAAAATAGTAAAGAGAGATAAAAAGAAACAGTGTTCATATGCAAAAGGGATACAGTCAAATGATTATAGTCTTCTGACTTGAAGGCAAGAAAAAAATGTGTGCGTAATACCAAAAAATGAAAGTTTTATTAACTAAAAAGAAATCTTAGTATGCATCTATACAATTTGTCCATAAATTTGAAGAGAGGAGATTTTTAATAGTCATTTCAAAGAGATTGTAACCAATACACTTCAATACCAAACTCAGAAAGAATGATGGGTGGGGTCGTCAGCACTGCTAACATTAATACAACTTCGATCAATTTCTTGAATAAGCCACATGGTCATCTGAGTTTTCTACAGAAGCAAAAATAACAATCTGAAATATTTTTGGATTATTGTAATTTAAAAATTAATAAACACACTTTAGACAGATTAAACACATATTTCAATAGAATTTAAGCATTGCCAGTAACAATCAAGATATGCATGTAGCACAGCAGGAAATCGGCAAATCGAGTTCAAATTTTGGTCTTTTCTGCTGTGTTCAGTTTCGAATTAATGCATAAATCCTTATTTTCTGCCTTTACGTTAAATAGTAGGGTAGACTGATATCTCTAGTCTTCGGTAGTAACCAGTCTGGTAAAAGAATAACTTTTGAATTCAGAACTGTAGAGAAGGCTATGGGAAACCGCTTCATTGTCATTCCCAAGAAAAATGACAATTCTCAGATGATACAAAAAAGAAATCTGTGGAACGCTATCATCGCCTATGTTCAGATGGGATATGATATTAAAAAAAGTAAGCAGTATTGATAGACAACTATGAATTCAAAAACCGTCAAGAAGACAACTGAAAGTTATTCTATTATCTTCCAAAAAAAAAAAAGAAAAGAAAAAAACATGACACAAGATCAAGAAAAGCGTAACAAGTAGCACACGCTGCTCAGTCAATGAATAACGAATGTTTCCTTAATGAAACGGCTAATATTACCATTATCATTACATTAAAATTTCACATTTCTATATCTGTCTATATTTCTGAGATGAAGTATTGTATTTACACTAGTTACATCATTCAAACTGTTGTCCTCATCTTTCTTGCCATATTCACGACGTTTCGGCCGACTAGCAAATTAAAAAAAAGCCACAGAGATAATAAGGAATACTAATGGAATTGGTACTGACAAAGAGAGATATTAAAAGTAAACGCTAGAACTGATGAAAATAAGAGAAATATGGTCAGAAATAATAAGTGAGACAAAAAGAAAATTCTGAATTAAACAAATTAATGAATAAATGAGACATAAAAAATAGAGTCTTGTAAAGATTATGAATAAGAAAAAGTGAAGAGCTTGAAATACTCTATTCGCAACACAAATATATTAAAAACAACAGCTTTCAAGATAAAGGAGGGTGTTAGCTAAGTTAAGAACATTAAACTAAGAATCCCCGAGAAGTATTATGCAAATAGGTGTGCTTTGAATATCAAAATACTGCAAATAGTCACCTAGGCTGATACTAGTGATGTTGCTGAAGTAATATCATTAGTATCAGTAACAGATTAAAGATTTGAGCGCCAATTAATAAAACAAGAAAGATCATCAAGAAAAGACACCAACGCAGTAGACCTTCTTGAAAGGAGTAGGAGAAAAATTTCATAAAAAATTCACACAATTATCTAATGCCTACAAAAAAGGACCTAAAAATTTATAATCCTATCCCCAATATTAATCCTATTAAATATAAAGAGAGATAATAAAAACCTTAACAAATTTCAAACTAATTTCGTTATGATCAAAGAAAAGAATACTGAATTACTAGGTAACATCTATCCTCGTATATGGCGTTGAATTCTGGACCAACTCCTCACATATAGGCAACAGAACTGTACTACAGAAGGATATTGAGAATAGCATGTCATTTTAAGAGAAACAGAGGCAAAATGGCACTTACACTTACAATCAGAAATTACATATCTGGGACACATAACGAGGAAAGTGGGCTTGGAGAATTTGACATACATAAAATATATTAAAGGCAAAGAGGGACAGCAAAAACATCGAGTAACTTACCTAATGAGTTTGTGCCAGGCTGAACAAAGCTGGTAGGGATAGTAAAGAAAGTGCTACAGGGTCCGAATATTGATGTTAAATGACCCCCGCATACATTAAAATTGGAGAAGTAACACAGGCCAGGAATACGAGTACAAGGAGTTTAGATAAAATATGCCAAAATTTATTCTTGGCAGGAAAATAAAATTAAAGAAACCGGATGTTTCAAAAGCCCCTGTGCTCGTGTTGGTAGTAAACTTTTGGTCTTAGATGGATCGACAGTTGATGATGAGCGGAGCAACAAATTATCTCCTGTAGTACCGAATGTTGATTGACAGTTGATGTACTGGGTTGGTACAAGCTGGCAGTCTTAGCCCAGGGCAGACGGTTGTTGGTAACTACAAAATGGAAACGAAACCGCTTGGAAGGTGTCGAAGGTCGATAAGCATTTAGGGAAGGTAGATAGACAGCCAGCATGTTAGGCTGGTACTAGCAGGCATAACAAACCGAGGGTAGGCAGTTAACAGCCAGGTGATCCACGAGTTGATAGGCAGCAGGGAGTAAAACCTGAATCGCCGAGTGGACGAGTAGATGTGGTCAGCGGGAATCAAGATGTTTATTTTAACTTGGAGAACGCACGTCTTTTCTCGGGTTAACTAGACATAACTTGACTTAGCTTTTCGTAGGCAGTCAAATACCAAGAAACGGAACAGATCCGAGGAATTTGTGCAAGCAGTGGTGAAAAGGACATGTGGGGGTGGTGGGGAGGTCATTTTTTACTTGAAGAACCCTGGACTTTTCAGGTCTTAGCAAGACGTAATTTGTCTTCGCTAGTCATAGCCAAATTCTACAACAGTCAAATTACCACGAAACGGAACAGATCCAAGGATTCTGTCCAAGGTACGTGGGAGAGGTGGTGGGAGAGGTGGGGGGAGGACCCGACACGGTACAAATTCTACAACAGCGTCTTCTCTTCCCCAGAATTATCTCCTGCAGTTCTATCGTTTAATATTTACCTTCGACCGCCCACCCCGAGTAAGGATTTGATAAAAAGTCATTTTTTAACTTGATGAACCAAGGGATGGTCTTTTTCAGGTCTTAGCAAGTCATAATTTGTCTTAGCTCGTCATAGCCAGTCAAATACCACGAAACGGAACAGATCCGAGGATTCTGTCCAAGCCACGTGGGAAAGGTGGTGTGGGGAGGACCCGACACGCGTCTACAAATTCTACAACAGCGTCTTCTCTGCCCCAGTTCTATCTCCTAAGGTCTGTCCTGTAATATTTTACCTTCGACCGCCCACCCCGAGTAAGGATTTGACAAAAGGACATTTTTTTTTCAACTTGAAGAACCCTGGTCTTTTAAGGTCTTAGCAAGTCATAACTTGTCTTAGCTCGTCATAGCCAGTCAAAGGATACCACGAAACCGAACAGATCCGAGAATTCTGTCCAAGCCACGTGGGAAAGGTGATGTGGGAGGACCCGACACGCTACAAATTCTACAACAGCGTCTTCTCTGCCCGAGTTCTATCTTGCCAAGTTCTGTCTTTTAATATTTACCCTTGACCACCCACGCCGAACCCTGTAAGGATGTGACAAATGTCATTTTTGAACTTGAAGAACCCAGTTCTTTTTAGGTCTTACCGCAAGTCATTTTAACTTGATGAACTTGTCTTAGCTCGTCATAGCAAGTCAAATACCACGAAACGGAACAGATCCAACGATTCTGTCCAAGCCACGTGGGAAAGGTGGTGGGAGGAGGACCCGACACGGTACAAATTCTACAACAGCGTCTTCTGCCCCAGTTCTATCTTTTGTTTAGCAAGTTCTGTCCTTTAATATTTACCCTCGACCACCCACCCCGAGTAAGGATGTGATAAAAGTTAATTTTTTTAACTTGAAGAACCCAGGTGTTTTCAGGTCTTAGAAAGTCATAACTTGTCTTAGCTCGGCATAGCCAGTGAAATACCACGAAACGGAACAGATCCGTGGATTCTGTCCAAAGCCACGTGGGAAAGGTGATGTGGGGAGGACCCGACACGGTACAAATTCTACAACAGCGTCTTCTCTACCCCAGATTTATCTCCTCCTGTTCTGTCCTTTAATATTTACCTTCGACCACCCACCCTTCCCCAGTAAGGATTTGACAAAAGGTCATTTTTTTTTAACTTGTTGAACCCTGGTCTTTTCAGGTCTTAGCAAGTCATAACTTGTCTTAGCTCGTCATAGCCAGTCAAATAGTACGAAACGGAACAGATCCGAGGATTCTGTCCAAGCCACGAGGGAAAGGTGGTTTGGGGAGGACCCGACACGCTACAAATTCTACAACATCGTCTTCTCTGCCCCAGTTCTATCTCCCTAAGGTCTGTCCTGTAATATTTACCTTCGACCGCCCACCCCGAGTAAGGATGTGACAAATGTCACTTTTTTAACTTGAAGAACCCTGGTCTTTTAAGGTCTTAGCAAGTCATAACTTGTCTAAGCTCGGCATAGCCAGTCAAATAGTTCAAAACGGAACAGATCCGAGGATTCTGTCCAAGCCACGTGGGAAAGGTGGTTTGGGGTGGACCCGACACTGTACAAATTCTACAACAGGGTCTTCTCTGCCCCAGATTTATCTCCTCCTGTTCTGTCCTTTAATATTTACCTTCGACCCCCCACCACGAGTAAGGATGTGACAAAATGTCATTTTTTTTAACTTGAAGAACCCTGGTATTTTCAGGTCTTAGCAAGTCATAACTTGTCTTAGCTAGTCATAGCCATTCAAATTCCACGAAACGGAACAGATCCAAGGATTCTGTCCAAGCCACGTGGAAAAGGTGATGTGGGGAGGACGCGACACGGTACAAATTCTACAACAGCGCCTTCTCTGCCCCAGATCTATCTACCCAAGGTCTGTCCTTTAATATTTACCTTCGACCCCCCACCCCGAGTAAGGATGTGACAAAAGGTCATTTTTTTTAACTTGAAGAACCCTGGTCTTTTTTTAAGGTCTTAGCAAGTCATAACTTGTCTTAGCTCGTCATTGCCAGTCAAATACCACGAAACGGAACAGATGCGAGGATTCTGTCCAAGCCACGTGGGAAAGGTGGTTTGGGGAGGACCCGTCACGCTACAAATTCTACAACAGCGTCTTCTCTGCCCCAGATTTATCTCCTCCTGTTCTGTCCTTTAATATTTAACTTTCACTCCACACTGTAACAGGATTCGACAAAAGGTGAATTTATTCTAACCTGGAGAACCCTGGTCTTTTCTGGTCTTTTCTTTTCTTCGCTAGTCATAGCCAGTCAAATACCACTACAGAACAGATCTGAGGATTCTGTCGAAACAGCTGGGAAAATCGGAAAGGGGTGAGGACCTGTCACGGAACAGATACTACAATAGCATCTCCTCCGCCTCAGATTTTTCTCCTCCCATCCCTTCCTTTAATACTCCCTGTAAGAGAATGGTTTTAAAGAAATTATATACAAAATTTTAGGAATAGAATAGAAACAAAATTCTATGATCATTGCTTATTTGTGATTAAGACGAGCGAAAGAGAAGCATAAAATTTAACAAATTTGTTTAATAATAACTTTTGAAATGCATAAATGTCAATGAAAAGTTAAGTTTTTGAAAGTGTTTAATATACAGACTTGCGCAAATTAATTGAAACAAAACGAATAATTCCGTTATTATGTACTTTTTTGTATTTTTATAGTGAAACATGACCCTATGGACATGTTAGTACCTCGTATGTCCATTCCACGGAGTCGTTTTTGCAGACTGGCCACAGATTCTCGATTGGATTTAAATCGAGTTTACGGGCTAATCTATAGTACTTTTACTTACTCACTGGTAAGGCTTACCAGTGTTTCCGTGCAGCGTTACAATTTTCGAACGCTTCCTTGGAGTAACGTCCATCGCAGACAATGGGTGTAGGACAACTAATCGACAGTCGAGACAATAGTGTCTGGGCGTAAGAAAAATCTGATACAATCACGGATGATGCAATATTTTTCAAGGCTAAACAAATTTCATCATGCACCCCGCAAATATATTCATATTACTGCACACCACTGTAAATGACCTAATCTGAGGAAAAAATAGAGATTGATTACACCCTGTCACACCAGTGGGTCAAAACTGACCTCATCGTGAAACTAAAGCAGTTGTTTTAAATTAATTTGCACGAGTGGGTAGATCAGAGAAAAAAACCACAGTAAGGATTATCGTAGAAATGATTAAGTTTAAAAAAATAGAAGTAGGTGAGAATTTTAACAATAGGGAATGATAACAGGGGTAGGAAAGATGCATGATGTGTGTCCAATTTTTAGTGAACACTACAAGATTTGATGATATGTTGTCTGCTGGTGCTATTTAATAAACTACGGATAGTCCTAGTAGGCAACACAGCAGTTCTAATTTTTAATGCATTTAGATTATGAGAGATACGTTCGGTCAAATGGTTATTTGGTAGAAAGATGCGACCAAACGAAATATTATCAGAGGCAACTGAAATTGTATCTTTCATTGATGTAGTTGTAGTGGCCTTCCAGGTGTCATTTTGCGCTGATGAGTGAATTTTCAACGCTTTATCCTTAGCTCTCTGTACATACATGTATACATACATACACATATATATATTACTATTACTATTACTATACTATATTAATTATACATACATGCATACATACATACACATATATATATATTACTATTACTATACTATATTAATTATACATACATGCATACATACATACACATATATATATATATTACTATTACTATTACTATACTATATTAATTATACATATATGTATACATACATACACACACACACACACACACACACACACACACACACACACACACACATATATATATATATATATATATATATATATATATATATTTATATATATAGTAATTCCTCAGGCCTAGAAAAATCCTCAAGTGAATGCGGAAATAACTGGACGGCCGTTTCATCCTATTTTGGGACTCATCTGCAGTGCTCATCCATGAAGACTTGGAGGAGCATACCATTCCGGTTTTTGAATTGTTACCAGGGCCATATAATCAATATTTTTTCACCTTTGATAATATTTATAGACAAAAAAAAATGTGGTTTACTGATGGGGTCTACTATTAGCAGCGTTTTGGCTTGTCTATTTTTAAAATATTTGTTATTTTAGATTCGTAGATTACTCTCTATTACCATATCCACATAGTATAGTTCTACCTGATCATGTTGACAAACCTAATAATGTTGAACCCACCATGGATTTTACCTTTGAATACGAGACTAACAACATTTTACTCTTCTTAGATATCACGCTACATAGAACTAGCAATGACCTTCACTTTCAGGCTTACAGAAAATCTATCAATAGCAATGACCTTCAGAGTCTGTCTATATTTCTGAAAGATCAGAAGGTGACGCACAAGGTCCATCACCCACCAGTGAAAGCAGTAGTCAACATCAGCCAATATCAGCTGAGTGCCTCTGAGGAGTCAGTATTGAATAAGGGTCTCAACTTCGCCACAACCATCAGGCGGGTGCTATACTTGGACATCATTACCAGAGTCAAGGAGGTGGCCTTGAACATCACTCAGGCTCAGGCGGATGAACTGAGATGGAAAGTAAGACAGACCTTGTAGAGAGTCAAGCCGCCCAGGTCTAACATAACAAAACTGGAGAGGCTGGCGATTGGATCCCTACAGAGGAACGAAAACATCATCATTCTACCGGCTGACAAAGGTAATGCGACTGTAGTGATGGACAAATCAGAGTATACAAGAAAACTGGAAGACCTCATTAGCAATGGTAGCTACATCAAAGTGAAAAAGGATCCTACTATGAAAACGGAACGCATACTGTCACAGATCCTAATCAAGAACAAGGACCACTTCGCACCCAAGACGTATAGGCAGTTATCGCAGCGTTACACCAAGCTACCTCACATATACGGTCTCCCTAAGATTCACAAAGACGGTATTCCACTCAGGCCGACTGTTAGTTGCCAAGGCTCTGTGTGCCACCCACTGAGTCGCTTCCTTGTAGATATAATTGAACCATTGATCGGAAAGTTTCCTTCATATGTCCGAAACTCCGCCCACTCCGTGGAAATAATCAAAGATGCTCCCATCCTATCCAACCAGATGGTGAGCTTGGACGCGGTGAGTTTGTTCACCAAGGTACCCACGGAGGAGGCACTCTCAGTAGTCAGAGACAGATTGACCTCTGACTCTTCTCTAGAAGAATGGACCAGTATTCCAATAGATAATCTGATGGAGATGTTGACTTTCTGTACACAAACAACACACTTCGGAATGGGATCACACATATATCGACAGGATGAGGGATTAGCAATGGGCTCGCCATTATCACCAGCAATGGAGAATATATGCATGGAATACTTTGAGGAAATGGCATTAGAATCTATATCTCTAAAGCCAACTATATGGTTAAGGTACGTAGATGACACCTTCATACTCTGGCCACACCAGGAAGATGTTCAGGTTCTACTGGACCATGTGAACTCAATAAGACCTTCGATACAGTTCACAGTGGATGTTCTAATATCTCAAGCAGAGCATGGGTTTAAGACATCCGTATACCGTAAACCGACATTCACCGGACAGTACCTCAATTACAACTCCCACCATCCATACAGCGTAAAGAAAGGGATCGTCCGTTGCTTACAACACCGAGCAAATGTCATAAGTAGCGACCCAGAGACGTTAGATAAAGAATTGGTCAGTATAAGTAGTACCCTACAACGTAACAACTACCCTGGGTACATGGCAGCAGCCCCCAAAAACTGGGATAGGCGGGTACAAGAGGAGGAGGACAACAACACTCAGAAAACAGTCTGCCTACCTTATGTGAAAGGGTTATCAGAGAAAATACAAAGGATCTGCGGTCCATATAACATCAGGTCAACCTTCAAAAGCTTGACACTTCGCAGATATCTCTCCCGAGTAAGACCCCCCCCCATAGAGGAGAACATGACTAAAGACTGTGTGTACGCTATCCCGTGCAGCTGCGGAAAAGAATATAAAGGAGAGACAGGCCGCCCCCTCAAGGTAAGGCTTCAAGAACACCAGGAGGCTGTAACACGAGGGGAAGTAATAAAATCAGGCGTGGCTGACCACATATGGAGAGAGAAAGGAGATCACCGCCCTCTGTGGGATCATGTTGACATCATAGACAAGGAACACCATTGGAAAATTCGTAAACTTAAGGAATCAGTATATATGCTAGGCCACAAAAATCTCCTGAGCCGACCAAGCATAGAAATAAATACAATATGGGAATCAGTAATAAGGAGTGCCAGAGAAAAGCAATGATAACAATAAAGTTGTAATATGATCTCTGGTAAAAACATGTAATGATAACAGCAAAAATATGAGCACTGGTAAAAATGGTTGCTGACTAAATTAGGTTTATAATACCCAGAAATTCATACCCAGATGTCCTCAGTGACATCCAAAGAGTGTGAGTTAAATACCTGGTTAAGGCAGTGGAGAACTTTCAGAGGGAAATTAACAGATAACTGATAACTGACATCCACCAAACATGGTACGTGGAACTAGTACAGTCTACCCCAGTGAGCGAAATAAAGGGTTCAGTTCGAAATTCCAACCACCTGAAGAAGGCCGGAGCGTACAACGGCCGAAACGTTGTGATAAATATGGCGTCAAAGATGAGGACAATAGTCCGAAAAATGTAAATAATAAAGCAATGACCTTATTAATTTCTATAAAAATTAATTTCTATATAAAAAAATGCAAACAACATTTACTCACTTTGTTTATTAGACATTAAATTACGTCACATAACATCCTCCATAATTTATCTTAACTTTTTAACCTGATAAAAACTTGAGTGTCTCTTAAATTTAATTTATTTAAAAACAAACGACATTTTTAACTTCCGTTTTTAAATACTTATTGCAAAATATATCCTTACATTTACCATCAAAGGACGAAACAGCATGATTTCATGGGCTTCATATAAGTGACCATTAAAAACGACTTTCATGGTAATAGGGATACTTGAAAGACTTGTTAATAGCGAAAACTCTTCCAGAAATTCTATCGCTGGAGAGTTTGTGTCGCAACCTTCAATGACACATTTTTCAAAGATCTTGTCTTGTGACAATAAATTCATCACATATTTTCAGTTATATCTGGATTTTTACACAAAATGTATATATATATATATATATATATATATATATATATATATATATATATATATATATATATATATATATATATCTTCAAAAACACAAATGATATCAATTTATATATATATATATATACTGAATAAATTACAAACATTATGTCTGCTTATCTTTATCATAATCCTTTCATATTCACGAATGTTTTTCCGGATATTTAATAAGGCAAAATGCACTGATTCTTTCCACAAGTTTAATGAAAGTGATTCTCGCTGTTATCTTTCGTTATTCAATTGTAATATACCGAAAAATATTCGTGAATGTAAAAGGATTATGATAAAAATAAAAGATATAATGTTTATAATTTATTCAATCAGACATGCCTAAAAGAGAATTTCCTGCTTAAATACGCACACACACACACACACATATATACACACACATATATATGCATACACACATACATATATATATATATATATATATATATATATATATATATATATATATATATATATGTATGTACAAAGCATGCTGTTCCTGTTATTGGTTGACTTACCTGCCACTGTCTTAGTAAAGCAGGCCTTGGTGTCCACTCGAGGAAACACGAGTCAATTGAACCTACCAAAATGTGTCTAAGTCTGTCAAACAAGTTTGTAAAAACCCTACCAGCCTCGGGCACTAGAGTGTCCATAGAATTTGAGCACAACTTTATTTTACTGAGCCATCATTTGTCGTTTGCGACGACAGTGTCCACTAATATATATATATATATATATATATATATATATATATATATATATATATATATATATATATATATATATATATAGACCCTCTTCTCGCCACTGTCAAGCGGAGAAAAATGGCGTGGTTTGGACACGTTACAAGGCACGACAACGCAAAACAGGTTGGTCCATGTCAAGCAGTGGACAAGTATGACTATACCAGAATTGCTGATGGCTACCGTTGATAGACCATTGTGGAGGAGATTCAGTGTGGCTTCTGCATTCGGATTGATTATATATATATATATATATATATATATATATAATTATTTATTTAAAAATCCAACTCGCGACATAAGAGGTATATATATGTGTGGGGGGTTGTGTGCGTCAATGAAAAAGATTTCTCATCACGTATATATAAACAGAAGCATAAGGCATATGTATAAAAGCATATCATACTTTTATTGCAGTTCACATTGTTTAGTAATTATCCCTATCTCCATGCAACAAAGAAATTCCCAGAAGCATCTGCCAATTGATGCATGCTAAAAACAATATACATTTCTATCACTATATGCGTGTTATACGGGATGCGGCAGAAATACCTCCCACATTTTAAACTGTCACCTGTGTAGCGCTAACGATTTGGGGCAAGTGACAATGATGTCATCATCTAGCTAATGTCTTTCTATTTTTTCAGTTTCCATCAGTTACCAGCTTGCATGCCGAAACATTTTTTTAGACGTGTGAATCTGTAATTTCATCACAGAGGTCTTTTCGCGCTCATTTCATATTACGTCGGAATGATGCTGTTCCGAAAAGAAAATCGATAAGGCTATGATTTGAAAATGTCAGGTTCATATGTTCAGCGGATGAAAGAAAAGCCACCTGCAGGATCTTGAAGCGATCGAAATTCCGCTGGATAGAAAACTATAGAAATCTTCTACAGCAGTGTATGATGAATAGAGGCCACTATTTGGAGGATATCACTTCTAAAACCAAAAGAATAAAAACTGCAGTCCTAATTTTTATAATAACGGTTACCTTGCTCTTCTTTTTAACCTTTAAAATGTGGAAGGTATTTCTACCACACCCGGTATATTAATATATCTATATCTTTTAAGAATGTGGGTGACAGCACATCTCCATCTTTACTCTTATCAGCAAACACTTTCATAATCAGCAAAACTGTTGAATATCGATACAGGAATAATCACTTGACTGACATTCAGTACAGATATCGCTTTACTAAATCGACTACTGATGTCTTCATTGCCATTATCCACAAAATCAGTAAATCAATCGTCCTTGTGATGAATTTATTGTCTAGTGTCAATAAATTCATCACAAGGATGATCGCCTGAGATATACCTAAGACCTTTGAAAAATGTGTCATAGGAGGTTGCGACACAAACTCTCCAGCGATTGAATCTCTGGAGGGGTTTTCGCTATTATCAAGTCCTTCAAGTATACCTATTACCATGAAAGTCGTTATTTGAAGCCCATGAAATCAAAGCTCTTTTCTCCGCCCTACTCTCTATATGTGCACCTCCGAAAATCTAAATGATCAGAACCTGACAAGATGATACCGCCGTTGACCTAACCCTAGGAAAGCAACGAGGAAAGAACTGGTTTGTAACATTTGTTACCTTCAAAACCAAACTAGTAACGTTTCACCATCAATGAACAGATCTTGACCTTTCACCTATCATGATGAATGGTTGTTCCCTGAAGGAGGTTATTTTTGAACACATATTGGGACTCCTGACCTAATTCATGACCTGATATGGAACTCATGTAAACGATTCATCACTAAAGATGGTGGGAAACTTGTTCGGTTTCTTATCCCGCTTCACTAAGTATTAGACATCTATTATACCTTATCTTTACTGGAGGCAGATCAGACCAGAAACGACGCATTGCTCTCATATCTGGAGTGGAACTGCCCATTCATCACTGACCAGAGGCATTGTGGGTGGCGAATTATTTTCCACCCTACAGCCCCTTTTCTCACAGACGAAATGCTGCAAGCCTCTCGTTAATTTAATGATATTTCTATGGCAAATGTTCTGACAAGCTCCAAACCTAAGTTCTACTAGTTCCGACCTAAAACCCACCGTGTCACGTACACTTGGACAAAACATCCTTATCTCCATATTGTTCTATTATTAAGAAGGAATTTTCACTCAGACCCTTTCCAAGAACTTCTCATTTGAAATAAAACCGTAACTAAGACTACTAATAATAATGATAATGAGTCCTTTAGGGAAAATAATTAGTTGTTTGTGAGTGGTGAGAAAAGGAATGTCTGGTCTTGTATGTGTAAATTTCTTTAAGTTATATCTTTCTTGCCTTTTAGCATGGATTTGAGGGTTGTCAAGGTGAGTCAAGTTCCTTTATGTTGTTTTCATTTTTTTCTTTTAGCGTGGATTTGAGGGTTGTCAACGTGAGGCCCAAAATACATGATTAGAAAAAATAGTCCACATATGCTTCATATAGTTTATAAAGTAGATAAGTTGGTCAATAAAACAAAGTAAAACAAAAAGATACCGATGAAATCTATAAGAAAAACATTTATTAATATTAAACAGGTGACAAAAATGAAGCACAGAGATTAAGATTACTCTGACAGAGGACGGAAAGTGCGACGCTGGGATCCGAAAATGTATTGGGATTTCCAAAAACTAGGCAGAGTATTAGAAGACAGGAGGGTTCCGTTGGTAACAAAGAAAACAGTACTGAACTGCTATGTAAAATCTGTCCTGCTTTACGGCATCAAATTATGGACAATGTCTTCAAAGAAGAGACTCGGGGCGAGAGAAGGATACAAAGGATAATATGGACCGAACATGTGAGCAACGATGAGGTTCTGGAGAGGATACAAACAAAGAGGAAACTTATACTTAACATCAGGAAGAGGCAACTGAAATTTCTTGGACACGAAATGAGGAAGGAATGCTTGGAAAATCTGACACTCACAGGACGGATAGAGGGAAAGATGGAAAAGGGAAAAGCATACTTCATGGGCTTTTGGATGACAGAACATGGTCTGGGAGAAATAACAAAAAGACAAAACTTATTAAGAGCTACAATCGACAGGAGGATGTGGAGAGGCATGATCGCCTACGTCATGAAGGGATACAGCACATAAAAGAAGAAATATTAAACAAAATTTTTGATAATATAACTCTCTCTCTCTCTCTCTCTCTCTCTCTCTCTTTCTCTGCATTCATCTACAAATATTTTTGTTTGGTGATTTTAATACCCTATGAACTGGCTTGAAATATAATCTTACTGATGTTGCAAGTATTCAGATTTTCAATTTTCCATGGCTCAGTCTTTCTGTCAAATAGTGGATTTCCCTACTCGCTTCCTTAATAAATCTGATCAGTATTTTTCTTCGCCTGACTTGTTCCTTACTCCTTCCCTATCTCTTGTAGAGCATCACAGCTCTGTCTTCTTGGCAATTCGGATGTCATCTATTATAAAAGAACCTCCTATTCACAAGACTTCTTTCTCTTACCCGCGTACTGATTGGGATTCATTTCATAACTTTTTTCTAGATGCCTCTTGGATTGATATTCTTAACATTTCTATTGGCAATTATGCCACAGGGGTTTCTTCTAAGTTTAAAACCGGCATTGATGCTTTTTTTTACCAGCAAATACCAGGTGAATCTACAGTTTCCTTCTATAGCCCACAAGAATAACTTTTCCATGTGTACCTGTATGATATTTCCAATTACAACAGGTGCCTATTTGTGTCAGCTCTCAATAACTAAAAATGTGTCCTGAAAGAGACTAAGTTTGTTGATAGAATGTGGCACTGTATAGCCTCTAACAAGCTTGCTTCCTGTTAAACAAGAGTAAATCTTCTATCCCTTCACTCAATTTGAGGTGTTAAAACTTTTGATGTTAAAGCAAAATATTTCGCTCGTAAATTCTGTTCAAATTCTATTCTTGACTCATCTGGAGTATCCTTGATTTTTCTCTTAGAAGTGAGTCTCTATTGAATGCTATGCATATAGCTCTGTTCATGGTTTCTACTATCATCTCTAAACTGGATGACATTCCAGCAAGTGTCCTTAAGAAATGTGCTCACAAACTGGCTCTTGTTCTCTTTAAACGCTACAATAAATTCCTTGATGCTTCTTACTTTCCTGTTTGTTTGAAATCCTATAGTTCCAGTCATTAAGCAATCAGGTGAACTGTCTGCTCATTCTAACTATCTTTTTGACAACATACTAGAAACCTAAATTAACTCTAAATTGGTTAAGCATCTCATCTCACATAGATTTCTTTCAGATAAGCAATATGGCTTTCGCTCTTCTAGGTTAACTGTTAATGTATTAACGATTAGATAAGAATGGTTAAGCTCGGGCTGTTGCTTTGGATATCTTCAGGGTTTGGCATGCTGGTATTCTTTACAAGTTGGAAGTAGTATTTCTAGACGAATATTTGAACTGATTCAGTCTTTCTTATCGAATTTCGAAATGAAAGTTATCTTGAACGGCACACTTCTAGATCTTTTTAAATTAATGCAGGTGATCCCCTGGGATCTATCCTTGTACGTTGTTATTGATTTTCACAAATTAACTTCCTGATATCACCAGTTCTCAACTCGATATCTATGCTGATTAAACAAATATTTATTCCTGTCTTAAAAATAAGTTTGATCGATTTGTTATCAAATTGGCAGTTGAAGACCTACAACCTGTTGGTGACTGGGGCAAGATGTGGCTTGTTAATTTTAACGCCTCAAAAACAAAACTGCTCTCCTTTAATCGTCTGAGGGTACCGTTTTTACCATCTCTCAGCATGGCTGATGCTAACCTCCAGGAAAGTAATTCATTTTGCCTTTTCGGACTAATATTTTTCGCTGATATGAAGTGGAAAGATTGCATTGAATCAATTGCTAAGTCTGCTACTAGGAAAGTTGGTTTGCTGTGTTATGCTAGTTAATTTTTTTTTCGCTGTAATCTATCTTACATATTTATAAGTCTACCATTCATCCATTCTTTGAATATTAATGGCATGGTGCTCCTGCTATATATTTACAGATTCTTGATAAAACACAAAGAAGAATCTTGAAATTTATTGGTCCTGGACTGGCATCTTGGCTTCAGTTCCTTTACCAAAGCCGTAAAGTAGGTTCCCTATGCCTTTTCTGTAAATGCTGTCATGGTAATTGTTCTAATGAACTTTCCTCTGTTGTACCAAGACTTCATGAATAATTTAAGCGTACTACTATATTGAAAGTTGAAATGGATAGATGCCTAATGCTAACAGTTTCTCCCATCGCATTTCATGCTTGTGGACTCTCTTCAGGCTTCTTGCTTTCCACTCAACTTTGATCTTCAAAAATTTAAATGCAATGACTTCTTAATTCTTGTTCTTTTATTGCGCTCTCTCTCTCTCTCTCTCTCTCCCTCTCTCTTTCTTCAATAGTATTTTGTTCTCTTATTCTCTCAGACTCAGTAACCTCTTGCGTCTTAGTGACTTTATTGCCTTCCTTGGGATGAAATGTTTCTTTGACGACCACTTTTACCTCGTTACAAGCAAGGGCATCGTACCAATGTAGGCATTAATCACGACATGAATAGAAACACTGGAACATGAAAACGCATCGTATTTAGATTTCCTGTAACCTGCGCTAATCGAGCAAGGATTTGAAAGGTCGGAAGCGGTCAATAGTGACAAATTTAGCAATGCAAGGTGAAAGATTTTGATGCTTCCTCTATTACAGAAGACGAAACGAGGTGAAAAATTTCAACTAGAATTGAGTGGGGAAAATATCGTTCCCAGAAAATAATGTTCTATCACATCGAATGTTTTGAGCTGATTTAAATGTATTATTCCAGCAATTTTGTCGTTTTTTATTCCCACTATGATCGTGAGAAGTGAAAATTGTTCGAATCTTCATAATACACATCTGCTCAGATACAACGGAACTCTATTCATGCGAAGAAAAAAGGTCAAAAGTTCCTAAGGATTTTTCTATGATTTTATCCTTATACAGCAATTGCAGCGAATTTTATACCACTTGAATCTTTCTTTTATTTATTTGCTTATTTATTATTCATGACTCCTATTTCTTTCTTCTTTTTCGTTATGATAATACTTCTGTCCAAAAGTCTTTGATAATTCATGCTAATGTTCATATGTTATAGACTTCTGTATTACTTCAATCTCTTCTTTCTTTTCTTTCTTTTCCTTATAATAATCATTCTGTCAAATAGTATTTGGTAATTCATGCTAACCTTCATATGTTATAGTCTTCTGTATCACTTGTATGTCTTTCTTTCTTTCTTTCTTTCTCTCTCTTTCTTTCTTTCTTTCTTTCTTTCTTTCTTTTTTTCATTATAAAATCATTCTGTCCAAAAGTCTTTGATAATTCATGCTAATGTTCATATGTTATAGTCTTCAGTATCACTTGAATTTCTTTCTTTCTTTCTTTTTTCTTTCTTTCTTTCTTTTTTTCTTTCTTTCTTTCTTTCTTTCTTTTTTTCCATTATAATAATCATTCTATCCAAAAGTCTTTGATAATTCTTGCTAACCTTTCTATGTTATAGTCTTCTGTATCACTTGAATGTCTTTCTTTCTTTCTTTCTTTCTTTCTTTCTTTCTTCCATTCTTTCTTTTCTTTTCTTATCTTTTCATTATAATAATCATTCTGTCCAAAAGTCTTTGGTAATTCATGCTAAACCTTCATATGTTATAGTCTTCTTATATCATTTATCCAATGTCTTTAATTCTTGCTTTCCTTTCTTTGTTTTTTTTCTTTCTTTTGAATCTTTCTTTCTTTCTTTCTTTTTTTCTTTCTTTTCATTATAATAATCATTCTGTCCAAAAGTCTTTGGTAATTCATGCTAACCTTCATATGTTATAGTCTTCTGTATCACTTGAATGTCTTTCTTTCTTTCTTTCTTTCTTTCTTTCTTTCTTTCTTTCTTTCTTTCTTTCTTTTCATTATAATAATCATTCTATCCAAAAGTCCTTGGTAATTCTTGCTAACCTCTCTAAGTTATAGTCTTCTGTATCACTTGAATTTCTTTCTTCTTTCTTTCTTCCATTCCTTCTTTTCTTTTCTTTTCATTAAAATAATCATTCTGTCCAATAGTATTTGGTAATTCATATTAACCTTCTTTCTTTCTTTCTTTCTTTTCACTATTAATAAACATTCTCTCCAGAAGTCCTTGGTAATTCATACTAACCTTCATATGTTATAGTCTTCTGTATCACTTGAATACCTTTCTTTCTTTCTTTCTTTCTTTCTTTCTTTCTTTTCATTATAATAATCATTCTGTCCAAAAGTCTTTGGTAATTCATGCTAACCTTCATATGTTAAAGTCTTCTGTATCACTTGAATATCTTTCTTTCCGTTTTTCTTTCTTTCTTTCTTTTCATTACGATAATCATTGTAAACAAATGTCTTTAGTAATTCATGATAACTTTCATATGTTATAGTTTTATGTGTCACTTAAACGTTTTCTTTCTTTTTTTTTACTACTTTGTTTTTTATTGCTTGTTTCTTTCTTTCTTTCTTTTCATTATAATATTTATTCTGTCAAAATCTTTGGTAAGTCCTACTAACGCCTATATGTCTTTTCTATCACTTGAATCTCTTCTTTCGTTCTTTCTTTCTTTCTTTCTTTCTTTCTTTCTTTTTTCTTTCTTTCTTTCTTTCTTTCTTTCTTTCTTTCTTTCTAATAAACGAAATGTCGAAAATACCCCTTCGGACCTTCTCACATAGCTACATCCGTCGCCATTACCCAAGGAAAGTTTACTTAAAATTAAGTCCCTGGCTATTTCATGAACTAATCTCTATAAACTTTGAGCATGTCTTTGTTTGTATTGAGTATGTTGATATTCTGTTGACAATGATTTTATCCGCATTCTCTCCTAAATGCAATTCTTCAACGACATTTTAATTTCAGATAACATTCAATTTAATGCAGCCCTAAACACCAGATTCTAATAAATCATGATGAACAAGGAAGATATTATTCTCCAGATCTGTCCACGAAAGCTTTTAAATTCTAATCCATCCTCTTATGAGGTTGTTCAGGAAATAATATCCGGTTTTAGAATAAACATTTTATTTCTTCTAATATATTATTATAATTGTTGCATAAAAATATATTACTCATTCCTAATGATGAAACTATAGTCTTTATTAAATTTATATCAATCTCTTTCAGAATTTAACTTATACCATTATATTCTCCTCATCCTGAACATAAAAATAATAAGAGATGGGTGTACCTTTTTTGCATGAGTTCCAGCTTCGTCATTGATATAATGGAATATGCATACACATGTGTTCCCCCCCCCCACTGAATTATGATTGGCTGTTGTCCGTCATAAATACAGACGGACGTGTAGGTACGACAGAGTGTAAGTCTATGACGACACCCATTGGACTACGCCATTGGCTATCCTATTGGTCTACACCTATTACCTGCGACTACGACGAGTACCAGTTGATTACTGCTACCGTGTACTACTTGTTTACAGTAACCAAACCCACTTAGCTACTTCGATTAAATATATCCCTTTCCGGAACATATCAGTCATAATTCTTCACAAACTACTACTAAGAATTATCAGATCATGGGGTGAGAGTTCCACTTCTGATAAGACAGTAAGGAACTGGTTTCTGAAATTCTGTAGTAGCAATACGAGTCTTGAAGCTCAAGGTGGTAGAGAACGTCTATCTGCAATTGACAATCAATATCTGAAAATACTAGTCGAGCAAAACCCACATCAAAGTCCCAGAGAAATGTCTGAGATAATGGGTATCAGCATTTCAAAAATACCATCTCATAGAAATTGGCAAGGTGAATAAATTCGATAAATCAGTTCCACGTGAATTTAGTGAAAGATAGATTTGGACGTCTTGAAGTGTGTTTGATGCTGCATCTACGAAATTCGAACAATCTATTTCTTGATCGAATACAGAAGTTTGATATGAAATGGATCCTTTATGACACTTGTAAACGATTGTCTCAATAGTTGGATCATGACGAAGGATCCAAACACTTTCCAAAACCGGAATTACACCGACAGGTGATTATAGTGACTGATCCGTGGTCTGCCTTTGGTGTTATCTATTACAGCTTTCTGGAATCTAACCAGAGCACCACCACCGGACTTCACTGCCAGCAACTGGATGAAATGCACATTCACTTTAAAAAAAAATCGACAAGATTCAGTTTTGCTTGGCTACGTGTTGTCATGAACGACACAGCAAAATCTCACCGAATTTGTATACGTGACTTTGCCACACCCATCATATTCCCTTGATCTCTTTTCCACTAACACTTTATCAAGCATCTTCACAACTTTTTTTTAAGTCAAAAGACAATCCGTTGCAAAGAAAATGAAGAAACTGAATTCAACGATTCCTTGGTGCCAAAACTTTAGAGTTTTATAGTAAAGGCATAAATAACTTTGTAACTCGATGATAGAAATATATACACGTTCAGGGTTCCTATTTTGATTTGTCTAAACATTTTTTAATTATATAAATTTGACGAACGATCAGGTTGTAGTCAGCACTTGGTTGCAAGAACATCCAAGTGGAATATAGACATGGAGAAGCACATGAAGGGGGAAAAGAACAAAATCAACTACATTTTTCGGATGAGCACTTCACTATAGTACCTAAACTTTTAAAATTTAACTGTAGTACTAGACTGGTGTCGAGATGTCATCAATTTACAGTTGTGCTGGTTACATGTAACCGTAAGATTTATGCAGTCTCTCTTCTTGTGTCTCACTTTTGGAACTCCCTTCCAGCTCCAACCTTTCCAGCCAACTTTAATCTGCAAAAATTTA
Organism: Acanthosepion pharaonis; assembly: GCA_903632075.3. Taxonomy (NCBI): domain Eukaryota; kingdom Metazoa; phylum Mollusca; class Cephalopoda; order Sepiida; family Sepiidae; genus Acanthosepion; species Acanthosepion pharaonis. The sequence goes on along the minus strand of CAHIKZ030001118.1, from coordinate 239,298 downwards.
AGTGCAATGCCAATAACTATTTAGTGTTCTCCTAATTACTCTATCCTCTTATTGCTTATTAGTAATTTTTCCGTTCCTAATTCTTCCATACCCAATAACCCTTTGAGTTTTACTGCCTCGTTTGGGGTGAAATCGATTACAAAAATTAACAATCAGTAAGAGATTTAGAAACGCAGTTCTACATTGTAAAACATATATCCAAGTGTCGACTGCGGCAGCGACTATTCTCCAGTAATATTTAACTTTAGAGTGAAGTTAGAGAAATTAAAGAGTGCTGACGTTGCACCCAAATAGTAATACGACAAATTCGTAGATGATCTGAATCTGAAAGGGAATTATACGGGCAGTGTTAAAACAGATACAGTGAACTAAAGGAGAACGGATATTAGACGTGGAAAAGAAGCGTTCGTATTATCAGCAAACACGACCATTACAAAGAAAAACTAGTCAAGAAAAAAAGGAATCGATGAGAGATTAAATTCTTGACATGATGAATAGTACACAACGAGCAATGCCCAGTTGTTTTTTTAACTCCCAAGATGGCTGGTTTTCTGAAAGTTTTAGATCACTTAGATAAAATAAATTTTAGATCAAGTGAAATAAATTTTTTCTCTAAAGGAGGGGGTGATCAGAATTAATACATACAGTAATGTCTAATAGTCATGTCATTTCAGACAGCAAAAAAATCATCATCGTATTATAATCATCACAATTTCAAATTATTATTATTATTAATAATAATAATATTCGCTGTCAATAAAATAAAGTAAGCTAAATAAAATAAAAATAAAAAGTTTAAAATATATATCAAATTAAAATATATAAAGATACATAAAATTAATTAAATAAATCAAGAGATAAATAAAAAACAAATTTAAAGAACTTTATATATATTCAAATTCAACTTTATATATATTCATTATTCAAATGATTGTAGCGTTAAAAAATTGAAAAAAAATTAAATTACTTAATTTGTAAACAGTTTGGATGCAGTGATGAACCTACTGGGGAATGAATTATCTTTAATTATTCATCTTATGAGCCTTCCAATTTGGAGACTCGTATCTTGGCTCATGGTTTGGATTTTTGTGTTCCATTATCGATGCCTGACCGTGAGAAAATTTTCTCGGAGTTCTATATGCACAGGTTTGTAGACTTGTCCCTCACTCTGTCGAATCTCTTAGCGATCTTAAGGCTAAACTCAATAGTTATGCCCATTCAGACCTGACGATTGCATCTAGCATGAAACAGACTGTCGCCTCTAAGTGTTGACTTCTATGTTCATTTATATATATATATATATATATATATATATATATATAGATAGATAGATAGATAGATAGATAGATAGATAGATAGATAGATAGATAGATAAGGGTAATAAATATAATAATAACAACAAAAACAACAACGATAATATTAATAACGATAATATTATCAAATTAATATAAAAATTAATTAATAATTTAAGATTATAACTGATGTAGGCAAGAAAATCACATAAATCATCATATACAAAATGTGAATATATATACACATGTTAGTAATCATATAAAACAGAATCAAGACTTCAAATTTAATATTCTCCAAAATCAACGTTTTTAGGGAATTTTGAATTTCTTCTTGAGTCTACACTTTAAGATAAGTTTGTTCCTTAGATTCAATAATTCATCAGCATTACTTATTGACTAAACATTATGATTTTTTCCTGTAGGCATAGTTAGCCACTCGTATACGAGGATACCCGTCTACTAGGGCGGTTAGCTCCCTATTGCTGACGTTTGCTCAGGCGCATTTTGTGTTTGTTCCACACCCACAGATCCCACTTGAGGTTTCTACTGCCACTATTAAAGGTTCTGTGAGAGCATGTTATCTAGTGTGATCAAAAATCTGATCAAGGCCAGCACGCTCAAAACATCGGTCACGATGACTTGTGACTTCCTGCTAGCACAGCTATCGACGGCCCACAATTTCACTCACAGGACTTGGGTCAACTTTCCGCACATCAGCAAATCTCCTCCCTGACAAATCGAACGTTCTAACCACTCAGCCACACACATATATATATATATATATAATCAGGAACACCAAAATTCAAGCTTTCATGCTACCCAGGTTTCAACCGTTAGCTCTCCTCAGGCAGGTAGAGTGAAAATTTTTAGTTGACTCCGCCACCATTATATACGAAGAAAGGGAGGAAGGTGAAAAGGAAGAGGGAAAAGGCGAGAAGAAAAGCAACATAATATTTTCATCCAGGTTCGTACATACACAAAAAAATATTTGCCAAGGTGTCTGCACTTAGATACCACCTCCTATCTTTTATTTAGCAGTTCAACCTTGTTTAAATATGTAGCGATCTTCAATTTTTCTTCTTGACATAGCTTACAGTAGTTTCCTCAGACTCTGCCCGGCTTTACCTTTTTGCTGATTTTCCACTTCATGTGTGGAACTCTATCATTAACTTCTTTTAACCTCCAAACACAATTTGCCAATTGTGCACAATTTCGATGGCTTTCGAGTCTAAAAGAAGTAGTATGGTTGTAATATCTCCTCTTCAATGGGCCCTCTGTGCAACCAATATATGTTTTATTAAGGCACTTAACTAACTGACTGAATGAAGTAAAATGCCAATTAAATGTTAACACGAAACTTGAATCTTCATTACATAAACTTCAGTATATCATCAGTTACTCTCAGCCAGTCTGTACTATCTGGACCTCTCTGGAAGCCTCCTTTACGTTTGCTGTCTGTGAGAGAATGTCCAAATCATTTTGGGGGCTGTTGTTGATACTATCCCTCTGTCCAAAATTTATCATCCTCACTAAATCCAGGTATAAGCATTCGGTAGCTGGGACTGGCTGCGGGCCAACCTTCGCGTGCTACCTGATTCCTTTGACGACTTTGTGTAAAATTTGAGTACAGTGTCTAATACGGCTTAATAACATGGCTTTACTGTAACTTCTGGGTAACCATCAGCTTCGTTTGGCAGTAGTCAAAAATCGAAAAGCACCTATTAAGGGTATATCATTTTTAAATAGTTGTACATTAGGTACTTAGTTTACTGATGTTCTGTTACATGGTCATAAGAAACGGCAACTTGCTCCAGACATTAATAATAATCTGAAAGACGTGACTGTTAAACATTGTCCTACAGTTTGTTCCAAACGATAACGTATGAATATTCATTTGTATCATGAATGCTAAGAGATTTTTTTCTTACAAGCTGCTTAAAGTGCAGCTAATCCGCTCACACTGATTTATTTAAAGGATCAAAACTGTTTGATTCTTTCTTAGAATTTGTTTTGATACACTTAACGTCATTCTCACCCTCTTTGCGACAATACCATGACATCCATTATCTTCGATCATTTCCGAGTAATCAGAATATCCGGAAATGTGCCAAGCGTTAAGTTGGTAGGTTGCGGCAAAGACATTTTATCTCTACAATGAACTAAAAGATATTTTTCATTTCTTTCATAGATATCGCTTTTCCATGGTGAAATAAAACACTTATTGGTTGAATGAAGTTGTCAGGCAATTACATAATACTAAAAACACTTTTGTGTCCATTTTTGGTCTGTTAAATATTCTTCCCTATTTACTGAAAAATGGTGACAGCAAAAGTGTTTTAAGTAGAGTTCTTAAGAATATTTTCTTGAAGAATGTTTCCCAGAAAATGTCCCCTGATAATGGAGTGAATGAAAAGAAATATTTAATTATAAAAAGAAGAAAAATCTTGCAATAAACATTCCAATGATCTGTCTAATACCTTAATGTATTCATATTTACGTACACTAATACGTGCATATTAAGTCATGATAATCGTAATATTAGCCGTTTCTTTATAAGGAAATGTTCAGTATTTATTAATCGAGCAGCCAGTGATGCTTTCGATTTAAATTGATTTATAAATTCTTTCTATTAAAATAGTTTTTTTTTTTTTTTCAGGAAAATATGTTTCTTAATTCCAGTGGCTCTTTCCAGTATTGACGAGGGTTGTCTTCATTGACTTTTGCGAAAAGTCAACATAATGATTGTCATTATTCTCTTTTCGAGTTACATGTACTATCCATTTATTTTTGTTTCTGTTGAAAGTCCTCAAATTATTGTGGTTTCTGTTATTTGGTACAGTTCTTGGTGAATCGTTAGGAACAGTCAATGAGGGTCAAAGAAAGAAGCATGATCCTTAGTAAAACCTAGACGCTTCGCTTGCTCCAAGCCATTTTTTAATCATCCAAAGCGGTTGTATACAACCGACAGTTTAATTATTTCTGACTTTGGTGGATGCCATGCTGACATCCATATAATGATCTAGATCTGACGAGAGCATTTATCAATATGACTCCCGTTCTTAGATAAATGTTTTGGTTTTGAAGCATCGTTCTTAAATTAGATGTTTTAGAATATGTCTTCGGTCATTGTCATTTAAAAATTGAAACATTGGAAAGTTGATGAAATCCATATTCCTTTTCCTCTTCTATCGATTAGCGATGGAAAACTGTAAAACACAGGTTTGAAAAAATAGATTCACTGAATTAAGACATGTGCGTTTCTTGTAAATATGAAAAGTTAAATAAAAATAAAAAACGCCTTTTCTACTCTCTCTCCATCTCTCTATCTCGCTCAATATATATATATATATATATATATATATATATATATATATATATATATATGTGTGTGTGTGTGTGTGTGTGTGTGTGTGTGTGTGTGTAATATATTATATATATTATTTTTATATATTATATGCGGTACTTATTAAAAGCGCTCAATATCAGAGATAGAGCTAACATATTTGGTTGGATTGATGGGAGTTTGTCTGACGATCGCAAAAGCGTGAAACTCAGGGTCACAAACTCACATCAATCCAACCAAATATATATATATATATATATATATATATATATATATATATATATATTATTGTTATGGTCCGGTTCCTTGTACCATGGTGATAGTCCAATGTAGAACCTATAAAGAAGAACTCGAACACGTATATGGAATAACACAGATATATTACAAACAGGAATATATACAGAGCAGTAGAAAGTGTTAGTACGAATAATCAGGTTTAGTAGTAATTGCCTAAACGACGACTCTTTAGGACTGCCTCTGACTCAACTGACTGACTCGCTCTGACTGACTGACAGTCGGACTTCACTCCAGATTTCAGACTGAACTCGAGACTTCAGATGGAACTCCCTGCTTCCTCTTGAGGCGCAGTATTTATTACGTATGGAATAGTCCATTATGTTATTATGTGTAAGGTCCCATAACACCCCACTTCCGAAAATTTTGCGTAGCAGGAGTTTTTAATATCTTTTTTTCTTTGGATCTATTTCCAAAGTTTCAGTAAATTTTCTTTTTCTAGACGATTTTCTTGGTTCTGGCATTATTCGCGGTCTTGTTATATCGAATGTGTCGAAAATCGAAATTCTTGAGGTGGACCGTTAGTATCCTGTAACAGTCTCTTCCTTATTTGGTATACATGTCTTCTGTGTGAGAATTTTTTTCCTTGAACTATGTACATCATATTGCCAATTCTTTTCTCAATTATCTCTTGTTCCCAGCAAGAGGTATTATTTTTGTATGCCTTAAAAAAGATTCTTTCCCTTGGGAGGAATTTTCTTTTTGGTGTGTAGGACTGTGTTATTTGTTTTGTTTTACTTGGTAGTAATTTATCGAACGCTGATCTGATTTTCCTAGCAAACATGATATCTGCTGGTGATAATGTTGATGGTGTCGCATTATTTGGCGTTATTCTATATACCTGTAGGAATTGCTGTAATCTTTATCCGTAGGCACATCGTACGCTTTTCGTAATGCTCTTTTGAGAGTATCCACGAATCTTTCCGCTTGTCCATTTGATCTTGGATGGTAAGGCAGGGATTTTATATGTTTTACTTGATAGATTTCGCAACACTCTTGGAAATCTGCTGACGTGAATTGCGTTCCGTTATATGTTACTAAACAGTCCACTACGCCAAACCGAGCAAATAGCTCGTGGAGGAAATTTATGGTCGTTTCTGTAGTAGGATTTTTGCAACGAAACACCTCCGGCCATTTACTGTAGCTATCAACTATGATTAAATAGTAGAACCCGTCAATTGGTCCTGCATAATCTGCGTGTATTCTTGACCATGGACGATCAGTTTCAGGCCAAGGCTTATGTATGTTTGGCGATGCTTTAGCTGCTAAATTACACCCTTTGCACATTTCCACCATTTGAGAAATATCCTGGTCCATATTCTTCCAATATACATAGCTTCATTAGCGACTTCATTCTATTTTTTTACCTGGGTGTCCTCTGTGGAAATCCTTTAGGATCCGCTTTTGTAATGTTTTGGGAATTACAACCCTTTCGTTGTAAAGTAGCACATTATCGCGTAGAGAAAAGCGCTACTTTAATTCCAAATGGTAGGCTTTGGTATCTGTACAATCCCTTGTGTGTGTTTATGCATAATAGTTTTGAACTTTCTTCATCGACTGGAATTTGCAGGTAGGCCTCACTTAGATCAATTTTTGAAAAATATTTTCCGCCATTTAATTTAGTGAATACTTCTTCAGGACTAGGTAGCGGATAGTGGTAGTCCTTTATTGCTGCGTTCAAACCTGTAGAAAAATCAGCACAAACTCGAATTTCTCCTGATTTCTTCTTAACGTAGACCGTCGGTGCGGCCCATTTGCTGTACTCTACTTTTTTCAATATGCCCGTATTTTCGAGTCTAGATAATTCTTGGTCAATCTTTTCTATTGACGCAAACGGTACGCTCCTTTTTTTTTCTTGGAAATAGGTTG